>JAILXH010034322.1:4861-16554 GCA_023558415.1 Piaractus mesopotamicus
CAATAACGTATTAATCTAACTAACATTGGTAGCTCGGCCATTTGTTTCCTACCAGAGGCTTAACGTTTGCTAACTTCAAATAACTTAACATTAATCAACTAAGCTGACGTTAGCAGGGTTTCTTTGACTGTAGCTAACAGTGTCTAACAGTATTCTACTGAAAAGTCTGAACTCTCCTATAGTGCTTGTCTTCATAGGCTCATCTTGTTAATCCTGTATATTTATCTTCTATAGTGGCATCATCAAAAAACAATACTGATGCTGTACAGTTTTACATGGACAAAAAAAAATTCAGGGAGTAATAAAGTTCATCCTATTTTGTTTACTAGACATAATACTGTACTTCTTTTCTAAGGTTGATACATAACATATTTTCCTGTTGTTATTTAGCACCCATCAACAGTAGGTTGGTTTGAAGCCAAACGTCATACGTGCTTTGATAACCTAAACTTGGTGTCCATGATATTAACTGCATTAACGCCGTGAAATGCTGACAACAGATGATAAGTCAGTCAATTAAGTCTTTTAGCAGTGAGTTTCAGAATCATCCGGTTTTTTATGTTTGCGTTTTAACGTATACTGCTCATTCAAAGAGAATGGTGGAAATCCAGAGATGGTAGCAAAGAGCTGAGAATGAGAAGAAATTTCCTTTATATTTATAGTTTGTGTGCTTGATATTTTTAATCAATGATTTACAGTAACCGATGTGTGAACACCAAATAGAGGAAAAAACAAGTATGGCCCCTCGGCATCAGTATTGTTTTTTGATGACGCCACTATAGAAGATAAATATACAGGATTAACAAGATGAGCCTATGAAGACAAGCACTATAGGAGAGTTCAGACCTTTCAGTAGAATACTGTTAGACACGGTTAGCTACAGTCAAAGAAACCCTGCTAACGTCAGCTTAGTTGATTAATGTTAAGCTATTTGAAGTTATCTGCCCAATGACAGCTGGGATAGGCTCCAGCACCCCACCGCGACCCAGAAGGATAAGCAGTTTAGATGATGTGTGTGTGTGTGTGTGGGTGTGTATTTGAAGGTAGCTAACATTAAGCTTCTGGTCGGAAACAAATGACCGAGCTACCAATGTTAGTTAGATTAATACGTTATTATTTATGACAAAGTATTACTGATAAATCGTTTCCATTAATTTGATACTAGAAAGCTATAAACCATCTAGCTAATGTCGAGGCTCCAAGCACACTAGCCGACTCAATACTACAGCCACGAACGTACCTTGACCAATTGGCATAAAGCTGCTTAAGAAAAGACGCCATGATTGATGCGGCGACAGGAACCGCCCCTCGGCAGCTGAGAGGGAAATGCATTGTTGTGCAGATTTTCAAGTTTTGAAAGAAATCAGAGTGTTTTGTTGAGCAAATCCGAAAGTGTTTATCTGCGCACTTCATGCTGACAAGTGCGTTCAAGTCAGTAGCTGCGCGCTCAGAGAGCCGCTGTCTTCCATCAGGATCTTCTCTCAAACATTTTGGCACAAAACTAACTCCATACTCCTACTTTGTCAGTCCACCTTGTAGATGTAAAGTCAGAGACGATAGCTCATCTGCTGCTGCACAGTTTGTGTTTGTGATCCTCTAGTCCTTCATCAGTGGTCACAGGACGCTGTTGGCTGGATATTTTTGGTTGGTGGACTATTCTCAGTATCTAGTCCTTCATCAGTGGTCACAGGACGTTGCCCACAGAATGCTGTTGCCTAGTGTATCTTGCTGAAATGTTTAAATTTGAGCAGTTTTATTTCAACAGTTGACAACACTTTGCACAAAAGTCTCTGGTTTGTAGTCGGTTATTTTTGTTGATTTTTGTTAGGAAAAATCTGGAATGATTGACTTTACCTTCGGTCTAAATTCTTGTTGGATGTCACGCCTTTAGTTGTGTAAGTTTGATTGTTGGTTACACTTAAACTTACTTTTTGGTGATCTTTTTGTACATTTGCAGCTTTTCAATTGTATGTTTCTTTCTGGCACAGGATTAAATGCAGTGTCTTGTTCACACTGTCAGTAGGGCTTGTATGGTGTGTCAGGTGGAGATTCACAAACATTCTGACAATCACGCTCTTAAAGTAGCTAAAAAGCAGTGCACTACTTTCCAAAAAGTAGCTAGAAAGTAGCCACTACTCTTTCTTGAAAAGTAGCTAAATTGCAGCTAGCTACAAATTTTGGGAAAGTAGCTACAAAGTAGCTAATTACTAATTTTTCAGAAGCTATCGCAACCCTGCACACAGGTAATGTTGCATTACCACATTCATACTGAAGGATAATCTTCTTTTCAGTTAAACAGTAAATTAATTTATATTATGCTGCTTTTTTTTTGATTGACTCCTAGGTTCAATAGAAGGAACTGTGGATTCACTGTGTCCATTAGCCTTAAATCAGTTCAACGCCTTTGTGCCAGCTTGTTGTAGTCCTTGTGGAGATGATGACCTTCAGACGCGTTTTGAGGACCTGCAGAGACAAAGTCTAGTCAACTGGACTATGGCGATGGAAATTTAGGTCACACTGAAAAGTCTGTTGGCACTTTAAGGTACAGAGTTGAACAATAACACGTGTTGACACTTCTCAAAACATGCATTCTCAAGATCTAAAAATAAATGTAATACTCATCTCTAAACAGTCTCAGCACTGCTATTTTCTCTAATATAAATAATAATAATAATCATTTTTATTTATATAGCTCTTTTTATGCCGGTGGCAGCTCAAAGTGCTTTACAGACAGGTGATAAAACACAGTTATACAAGAAATCTTAAGTATTTATTAAGAATCAGAAGAAAATGAAACAGATCAACTCAGAAGATAAATACCACGAGACGTAGAGTTTTAATTAAATGCTGAGTTAAAGAGACAAGTTTTTAGATGCTTCTAAAAAGTGAGCACTGAGCTTGACTGTCTAATAAAAGGTGGAACTGAGTTCCACAGTTTAGATGCATAATAACTGAAAGAGGCCTCTCCATGTTTTCTGTATTTTACAGAGGGTATTTGTAGAAGACCACTATCTGCAGATCTTATATTATGTGCCGGAATGTAAACAGACAGACACTCTGGTTTGTAAGCAGGTGCTTTAAGGTATTTTGAGCTTTAAAACTAGTAGCAGAACTTTAAAATCTATCCTGAATGATACAGGCAGCCAGTGCAGTTCTTTTAAAATGGGAGTAATATGATCTCTCTTTTTTGTTTCTGTTAGGATGCATACTGCCGCATTTTGTAGAGTTTAAAGGGATGTACAGTTATAGCCGAAAGTGTTGGCACCCCTGAAATTTTTCCAGAAAATGAAGTATTTCTCCCAGAAAATTTATGCAATTACACATGTTTTGTTATACACACAATTTCCTTTGTGTGTATAGCAACAGCACAAAAAAAACAGAGAAAAAAAAGCCAAAAATGATATAATTTCATGCAAAACTCCAAAAATGGGCCAGACAAAATTATTGGCACCCTCAATATTCTGACAAATATTTACTATTTTGCTTTGGAGGTCTGTATATTACAGTTATTAACACAGGCGTATCATTAAAAAGGTTGACTGCAACATACTCAAAAGACATGAATTCACCAATAGTAGTACTTTTGCAGTTAAATTCACTATTATAAATGCAGGCCACGGCTCCTCCTCGTGTGCCCTGTCTCATTGCATGCATAAATCTGTAGTTTTCAGGAGCAGCTGCAAGTAGCGTTGCTGTGCCTTTATCACTAAGCCACGTTTCTGACAGAAACATAAAATCTAGCTTATGCTCTTTAATAAGATCTCAAATCAGCAGGGTTTTGTTATTTAGTGACCTTACATTGAGTAGAGCGAGGTTTAATTTTCTGCTAATTGTTTTGGGGGGGACTGGTCTTTTTTTGCGCACATATTTCTTAGATTTTTTTAATTACACAGGGTTTGATGACTCTAATGACGTTTTTGGAGCAAATTCTCCCTACACTTACCTGTCTGCTGTTGATACTACTTACCCGTCCGTTGTCTACCCCTTAAGTCCAGTCAGGCCTGGTGTAGTACTTTCTTGATATTCTCGGACAGGATAACAGACCCGCGGTGGCTAGGGTGTGGTCCGTCCCTGCGGTAAAATGCCGGTCAATCCCAGAAAACACTCCAGTTGCTCATGTAGCAATGTA
Organism: Piaractus mesopotamicus; assembly: GCA_023558415.1. Lineage (NCBI taxonomy): Eukaryota > Metazoa > Chordata > Actinopteri > Characiformes > Serrasalmidae > Piaractus > Piaractus mesopotamicus. The sequence continues at coordinate 8,991 of JAILXH010034322.1, forward strand.
GCAGACACTGTTGTTCTTACACCAGCCTTGGAGCAAGCAGTGCAGTGAACTCTGCACTCTGCTGAACTCCTCTCCGGTATGTGGGCAGCGGTCCCGAGATGACAATCCTGCCCTTTTTCTCTTCTTAATGGTGTCTAGAAGTAATCTGAAATGCTTCTTGAGGACTTTGCTCAGACGGGATGAAATGTCATTCACCCCTGTGTGAATTAACACGGTGCCGACATCCCCATGTTTGCTCGTGGAAAACCGTAAATATCCAAGACCCGGGCATCTGGAAAACAACAGACAGCAGAATTACTTCCAGAGCAAGATCCTTTAAGATGTCTCACTACAGAGTCTCCAATTATAACAACACTCTCCTGACTCTCTCTCTGAGGCACTGAAGTAGGCGGCGAGCTGAGGGCTTCGAACCGGTTACTGGAGGTGAAATCCAGCAGGGGAGGAATTAGTGAAAACCTAATTTTTCCCCAGCCACGCTGGCATTCCCAGCCCTGCTCCGGTGCAGGCGTGAGGATGGGCAATATCGGTGTTAACCGTGATAGTAGAGCTCCATCCAGCAGAGTAGAAGTTGCCACCAGGCTTGGTCCTGAAACAGCCGTGTACGACGCGACTCATGGAGCTCGGTCAGCCGCTTCAGGAGAGCCCTGATCTGCTGATCCAACTGTTGCAGCTCCCTGCTCAGCGTCCGGAGCTCACGTTCAGTGGCGGCCGGCATTTTGTCAGCGTCCAAACAAAGAAATAAAGGTCAGTTAAAAACTGAAAACAAATATTCAGTTAAAGAAACTTACATGAAAGATTAATAACAAGATAAAAGAAACGTGCAAAACGTGCAACCTGTTTAGTCAAAAATGGTTTAGTCATCAATTTTAGAAGTGTTTTCATCCTTTTTATAAAACAAATCTAAAATTAAAATGATCAAAATGTAAAACAAACCCATTACAATCTGGTATATAAAACTATAGAAAATGAAAGGGACACAAATTCTAGTGCTGAACAAAAAAAAATACAGATTGTAAATCATAAAAAAAAAAAAGTCTATGTGCACTTAGGTTTTAAGAACAACAGAATGTGTAAAATGTGAAGAACGACAATAAAGTAAACCTTTGGTCTCACAACAGAGCTTGGCTTTAGGGAAGGCCACACCCAGGACAATTCTGTATTCCATAGTCCATGGCTTCTTGAAAGTCCACATAGCTATGTAAGATTGGGATTTTAATTGTGTTTACACAGGTACTTGCCAAAGGAAAGCGTGAGCTCCACTCAAATGTTAGCTGTGGCTGTGGCTTTATTGCAGCAGGAGGAACTTCCTTTAGCCCGGTTCCAAGCATCACCGCATCTTGAAGAGAAGGGCCTGCTTTTTTTTAAAAGTAAAGAACTGTCAAAACTAAAGTACACAGTTTGAATCATACATGTATTCATCCACATTTTCAATTAAAAAACCCCACTTTGAACTAAAATCCCTACTACATTTGTGAAGATTTTTGAATCATATAGCTGTAAAATCAAGTAATCTTCAAATCCACTTTACAAAGCTGACATCATGTAGACTATAGGTCCTCCCTGGTAGTTAATGAGGCACATCTGAGCTATCTAAATCAACGTGTGGCTTATTCACTGCCAGGAAGGAACAAAAACCTGCCACAGTCCTACAAAGACTAGAATTAAGGACCCCTGGCATAGTAAATTACAACTGTTCATCAATACGTTTCTTAGGAATCTGTTCATACTCAACAGTCTACACTAAATACTTTGTACATATAGCACATAATCTCTCCAGTAGCCAAGTACTCTTGTCTCCTCATGTCGCTTGGTGCTTCCAGGGGGGCTAAGCTTCACTTGAAAGATGTCCTCCATAGCATCTGCCATCAGCCTGGTCTCAGTATAGCACATGAAAGACTGGAAGAGTGATGGATGCTGTTCCAGAGCATTGGCAACATCAAGTGTTCCTAGTCCCTGCTTAAATCAAAAAAACAAGCCAATTACCATAGCCAACTATATATTTTGTACAGTTTCTTAACATTTAGCAGTTGCAACCCTACATGAAGTACTACATCAAATACATACATATTAATAAATACATATAAAACAAACTGCTAAACATTGTACTATAAATTAAATTTTGTGCAGGGAAGCTTAAATTCAGCTAAGCCAATTGTTAAAACAACAGCTACGGTTTCAGAATGTACTACTATTTGTGATGTATGTGATGTGTTAATTTTTCAGTACACATAAAAGCAATTTGATGCAGCTATATCTGAATGACCATAGCATTATCACAGTTACCATTAGAGTTACTCATGCAAATCGAATTTACACCTTTTAAGCAACTTTAAAAGGTATAAATTATGACTATCAACTCAAACATGGTCAAAATATACACAATACCTCTGAATGGAGAAATGGTTGTGGTAGAAATACCACTGAATATAATCATGACTTTATCCTTGTAATCCAGTGTCTTCATGAAGTGAAAACATCCTGCTGTCTGAAGCAAGCTTGAGTGTTTATCCATGCATCTCTGTAGCTCACTCACAGATGTTGCATTAAATACCTAGATCAGCAAGATATTTTGCAGAACCTCTGCCTTCAAAGACTCTTCTTGTTCTTATGGAGTCCATTAGCAGTGTAAGAAATTCATAGTCTCTTCTGTCTGCCCAACATCATCAGAGAATTTTACCAGCATGTCATAGGATGGGTTGTATGTAGATCTCTTGAACCCTCATATGGCTCCATCCTACACATTTGCTCTGTTAATGTTGAATCTGCTGCAGGAGGTTTTATCTAACTTTAGAGATAGATTGGACACCACATCTGCAGCAGTCAGATAAGTAACCACATATATAGACAAGAAATGAGTTCATACATGTTTATCATGACCAGAAATAGCTTAAATAGTGATTTTACTGTGACCCTAATAAATATGGCAACACAGAATACTGTATGTAATATTTTCAGTATGTCTTGCTTTGCAAAGAAAAACATGTTTTCAAAATATTACTTTACAGGAGAAGGCAAAAGGTGTGTAGTTTTCAATGTAAATTAATGTTACACGAATTTATTCAAAGTGATTTTGGAGCATGTTTTTTGGTTTGTTCATTATGAAATTGTGTAAAGGACAGTTTCTGTATACTGTACTGGACAAAACGGAGATACTTTTGACAGAGAAAATTAGTTCATGCTCTCAAGTACAAGTGACAAAATGAAATTGTGTATCTGTGTGTGTGTGAGAAAGAATGCAAGTAAATGGAAATATTTACACGTTTATAATAAAGACAAATATTTTCCTTCAGTCATCTAATTTGTAACGTCTTTCAAACTGTTTTTAACAATTGCTTGCCTTTCACTTGTGATTCCGGTTTCCTCGGATTCTGAACTGCTGTCAATAACAATTGGTGCATAGACATTGGTGTATTCACAGTGAAAAGAATAAGTAATGCCTTTTTTTATGGATTAAAAAGAAGGGATTCACCCTGTCATCGGCATTGCTAATGGCTGAATGGGGGGGAGGGGAGAGAATACAATCAGAAGTTACTTGTAGAAACTGTGGGGTGAGCTCCACTGAGGTGGACATCTGTTGGGCTCTAGCAGTACTCTGTTGCATAGGAAGCAAGAGCATTACAACTACATAAATAAAAAACAAAAAAAAAACAGGAAGGTATCAGTGATAAGTTATTGATGTAATAATATTGCATAGTTCTTGCTCTGAAGACTGGGATGTTGTAGCTGATCTGAAAAATAAAATTGGTTTGATTTTAATTGGTAAAATGTTTACTCTGTTAAGGATCATTAATAGGTTATGGTACAGTGCAGTTAGATAATGCAAAGTAAAACAGTGTGCTGATTCCCATTAACATGCTGGATAACCTGAAATAGAGACAGATAAAGTGCATTGTCAGAAATTTGACTTACACGTCTCCACTTTGTGGTGTACTGCTTTCAGGATCTGTCCAAATCTGTAATGTAGAACCAGCAGACTTCTATTTCAAGTTCTGTACATTTGCATAAGATCAGCTCCTATGGCTGAAACACTGGATGAGAGTTGTTTTTATAAGACTTAACTCAAAACCCTAATCTGAAACCTAACAATAAATCTAACTAAAGATCTACCATGCATGGCCTTCTGTTCCAATAAATATGCCTCTAGAGTGCTTAACATACTGTAACAGTGCTATATGTTACCTTAAGTAACTTAACTGAGTTGAACCTACCACTGTGTCAGAGAGAGGGGACATGTTGGTTGATATCCTAACAATTACTTATTAGAGCACATTTCACATTACACATTCAAAGCCTTTCAGTGCACATCTCATGGTCTTCACAGTTACAGTCTAGTTTAAAAAATCCAAGGCATTTAATCACCAACATATCACTATAACATTTAAAATGTATTTTACATGAAAAGGTGCAAGGTGCCTGTCTACAGTAGACATGTTATCATCATTACTTACCCTTACACAAGAAAGTTTCGAGGGTGCAAATACACAATGTGATGCGTTGGTATGCTTTTCAATAGCATCTGTGTAACGCTCTATCGTAAAAGGTGTTTCTGTCCCAGGTATGTCTTTTACCATTGTTCCATCAGGATACAGCAGGACATGCTCTCCATCCTCCATGTCTTGATCTCTGAGTTTTTAAGAACAGCTGCCAAAACTTGCTCCCAGCTAGTTTCAACTCTCACTGGTTTGAAGGTATGTTTTGACTCCAACATGAATCTAGATCAAATAAAAAAAAAATATATAAAAAGGGACAGAAAACAGAAGATCAACTTTGATGTGTAATTCTGAAGTATCTTTTACACAGTCATAAATCAGTGCATCTTTTTTTTTTTTTGGAGCGAGTCTTGAAAAATGTCCTTCTTTCGTTTTCTTTGAGTTCTCTGTATTTCATGAAGCTCTGCAGTGCTTAATCCTTGTGCACGCCACCTGTTTGTCACATACATACATACACTCAATTCACCCATTTATATAGGTAAGTATGTAGGTAAATCTTAGTTTGATCTCATCCCTGGTTGTGTTGCTGAAATAACTCCATATTCTTTGTGTCATAACCTGAATAGCCTTCAGAGCAAAATAATAATCATAATAATAATATTCATAGAGCACTTTTCATACCAGTGGCAGCTCAGAGAGGTGATAATGTTTTACAGTAACAGACTAGACAATGACAGATCAAGTTAAAATAAAATACCAAAAAGACGTAGAACTTTTAAGGACGTAGAGACACGTTTTCAAATGTTTCTTAAAGCATTCCTGTGTGACTTATGTCACTAGATCACTCAGTTATATTGCAAAACAGGACAGTAATTTAGTTATTAGTTGAGTTATTAAACGTCCACCTGTGCACTGAAATGGTCCAAAACCTTCATCTAAAGATTCAGGCATGGCAGATTTGGCCGCTTTTAAAAATTGCACATCACGCCCACAAGGACTGCAAAATTTTGGCGTTTGCTCCAGTCTGAAGCCACAGAAAGGGAAATACATTTTGACCTTAAAAGAGAAAAAGGAAAAGTGGAAACGTGTGCAAAATCGATAGTCATTTAAAATGCATAGTTCACTCTAAATGTAACTATTTACTTTTTTTTCCTAGCGGGGGGGCTTCAAATCTTCAAGCTGCTTTAAATCTGAAAAATCCACAGGTGTTTCTGTCTATCCTTCCACTGTGAGAAGATAATTTAAGGCTGACTTTTGCACAGGACTGTACATATTGCATGTAAATGCACAGTATATACATATATGTGTCATTTTCTCAATAGGGTGGCAGAGTTTTTCCCAGTTTTAACTTAGATTTAAAACATGCTTTTAATACAAAACATGCCTTAATTTGGTTTCTAATTTTAGATCATGTTTAGTAATACATGAATTAGAATGAAATCCTCATTCTTCAGGATATAAGAACTTTCAAAGTAAGATCTGCAGTGACATAACTGCTGGTATTTTTTCTATAAAATATATATGAAAATACATTGCACTTTCAGAGCTTTGTTTTCCCCATTAGCAATGCTACTTTATTCATACAACCCCATTTCCAAAAAAGTTGGGATGCTGTGCAAAATGTAAATAAAAACTGAAAGTAATGATGTGCAAATCATTTAAACCCTATAATTGAAAATAGTACTAAGACAATACATCAAATATTCAAATTGAGAAATTTTATTGTTTTTTAGAAAAAAAATATACCCATTTTGAATTTAATATCAGAAACACGTTTCATAAAAGGGAAACAAGGCAGAAAACCAATATCTGTGATCTTTGGGCCCTCAGGCAGCACTGCATTAAAAACAGACATGATTCTTTAGAGGAAATCACTGCATGGCCTCAGAAACACTTCTCAAAACCACTGCCTGTGAGCACAGTTCATCACTGCATCCACAAATGCAAGTTAAAACTGTACCATGCAAAGAAGAAACCATATATAAACGGGGCCCAGACGTACCACCTTCTCTGGGCCCAAGATGAAATAAGATGGAATGTGGTGAAGTGGAAAAGTGTGCTGTGGTCCACCAAATAAAAATTTGAAATTCTTTTTGGAAATCATGGACGCCATGTCCTCCTGGGCTAATGAGGAGAGGGACCATCTGGCTTGTTATCCGCACACAGTTTAAAAGCCAGCATCTATGATGGTGTAGGGGTGCATACAGGTTTTGAAGCAACATGTGCTGCCATCCAAATGACGTCTTTTTCAGGGAAGGCCTTGCTTACTTCAGCAAGACAATGCCAAACCACATTCAGCATGTATTACAACAGCATGGCTCTTTAGTAAAAGAGTCCAGGTGCTAAACTGGCCTGCCTGCAGTCCAGACCTGTCACACTGTGAAAAAATATGGCAATGACAAAACTAAAAAATTTCTGATGTTTCAACATTTGATACATTGTCTTTGCACTATTTTCCATTAAATTTGAGGTTTAAATGATTTGCACATCTTTGCATTAAAATTTTATTTACATTTTGCACAGCATCTCAACTTTTTGGAAACGGGGTTGTAGAACAACCCATACACTTATGTTTCCACGCGTTTAAGTAAAGCGTGATGAAAGGTGATTAATCAAAAAACAACTGTCTCTGATCTGCAGACCTACCCAACAATGACAGTGGGTTGAGATCAACTCCTAAACTGTTGTGAGGTTTACTCACCCATTTGTCGATGTCTGCTGAAATTCCAGGCCAGAAAATCCTTTTCAAGATAGCATCCCTTGTTGTTTTTTTTTTTTTTCTGGCCAGTGTGAGCTCTAATTTGGCTATCATGGAATTCAATAAACACTGCATTGGCCTCTTCAGAACCACTTTAAACTTTGACCTTAGTAGACTTGGATGGTCCCTTCATGTAATACAGGACTCCTCCTGGAACAAATGATCAAATAAGTTACATTTAAAAACAGGTCACAGAAGACTGATCTTGCATGTATATGAAAATATACATTACAAAATGCAGTCATTCACTGGTTACTGTAAGGTATCAAAAAAGGAGTATACACATATATATTTCATATAACTGATAATCGGTTTGTAGACCGTTTGTTTTTTAAATGCTGAAAACAAACTGTCTACAAGCTGTCCACGTGCCAAT
>JAILXH010034411.1:0-10100 GCA_023558415.1 Piaractus mesopotamicus
AACAAGAGATATTAGCCCATAAACAACCATAAGAAACAGCTCTATACTAGAAGAGGAGATACTAGTCTGTAAAAAAAAAAACAAAAAACAAAAAAAACAATAAACACTTCTGTACACTGGAACAAGCAATATTAGCCCATAAACAACCACAAGAAACAGCTCTCTACTAGAACAGGAGATCAGTCTCAATAAGCACTGCTGTACACTGGAATGGGAGATATTAGCTTGTAAACAACCCCTGTAAATACTCCCATACACTAGAATGGGGCTATTAGTTGATAAACATCCTCAACAAACTCTCTTATACACCAGGGGATACTATTCTATAAGCTATTTCAGCAAACTCTTCTATACATTAGAATAGGAGATATTAGTCTAGAAACAACCTTAGTAAACACTGAAACACTAAAATAACAATCTCAATAATCATTACTATACACTGGGGGATATTATTCCATGAACAAACTCAGTAAATGCTCCTTTACACTAGAAGATATAAGAACATAAACAACTTCAACAAACAGCTCTACACACTAGTATAGGAGATATTAGTCTTTAAATAACCATAATAAACACTCCTTTACACTAGAATAAGAGATATTGGTCCATGAACAAGCCCAATAAATGCTCCTATACATGTATAATAGGATATATTAGTTGATAATGGATTTCACTTCAATGTTCTTATACACCAGGAGACATTAGTCTATAAACAATCTCAACAACCCTTCTATACATTGGAATAAGAGATATTAGTTGAGAAACAAACTTACTTAACACTTATACGCTAGAATGTAGGGTATTAATCCATAAACTACCTCAATAAACACTTCGTAACCCCTAGCATAGGAGAAATCAGTCAAGAAACAACCTGAATTAATGCTTATGAAATAGGAGATATTAGCACCTAAGTTTAATAAACAACCCCATACACTAGAACAGGTGATATTGGTCTATAAACAAAGTCAATAATCAATGATCTCAAAAAGCATCATCATACACTAGAATAGGAGATATTAGTCCATAAAGAACGTTAATAACACTTCAGAATCCTAGCATAGAAGATATCAGTCAATAAACAACCTGAATTAACGCTTATGAAATAGGAGATATTAGCACCTAACTTTAATAAACAGCCCTATACACTGGAACAGGTGATATTGGTCTATAAACAAAGTCAATAATCAATGATCGCAATAATCATCATCATATGCTAGAAGAGGAGACATTGGTCTGTTAAAAAATCTCAATATACGCTCCTCTACACTAAAACAGGAGATATTAGTCCACAAACAACTTCTGTAAACACTTACAGAACAGAACATGAGATACTGATTCATAAAAAAAACTTCAATAAACAAGAATTGGAGACATTAGTCATAAACCATCTCAATAAACATTAGAAGATATTAGTACACAAACAACCATACGTTCCTATACACTGCAATGGGAGATATGAATCCATAAAACCCAATATCTCTAGTTTCACAAGAAAAAAAAACAAACAAACTAAGAACTGAAATGTTCTTAAGATGTAGGAATTCATACATCAACCGGTCTGATAGGGTTAAAGCAGTGCAGAATTTTTGGGATGACTTGAAATCACAAATGATTTTATGTCCCACAGTAAACACAGGCTGCTCTCTGATGTCACCTCGTTTCAGCTGCCCCGTTTGCTAGATTCCTCTCAAATCGGATCCAGAAGGGGTCCAATGACATAATTGGACAGCAGTGGCCTGGGGGAGCTTTGTGTGTCTGTGCAGCCTTATTGGGTTTACCGTTTCCTGCTCGTCACTTCAGCCTCCCAAGCTAATTCAATCTGCGAAAGAGTAAACGACACGCTGCTTTTACAGGCCATTCCGTTAAAGCTGCTGGTATGGCCCTGCTATTCCTCTGCCATCAATCACACGCTGAGCGGAAAAGTCCTATTTAGCCACACTTGGCATGAGAAGGTGTTTGCGCAGGCACGTTTCGTCAGACGTTTTCACGAGAAAATGCAGGAAAAACAAATAAAACAGGGCTAACCTACGACAAAATGATCCTGACTTTGTAGAGTGCTTTTTACAAAAGCTTCATGTTTCATTTGTTTACACTAGAAAACCATCTCTTTTAGGCTCCTGAGGGTAAGATTAGGTTTAGGTTTAGGTTTAGAACATTCATATTATATCAATTATTATATAAAACTAACAGAAAATGTCTTAGGAAGGTCCACCAGAACAGCTTCAATGTGCCATAGCTTCTACAAGGCTCTGTAGTTGTAGCTGTACTGGACAGATGGTTCTTCCAAAAGATCTTCCCTCAGAGAGTGTGTTGATGGAGAACGCTGTCCAACGTGAAAATCTTCCAATGATGTTCAACTGGGTTGAGATCTGGTGACTGTGAAGGAGGCCACAGCCTATGACCTACACCAGTTTTATACTCGTCAAACTATTCAGTGACCCCTCGTTTCCTGTGGATGGAGGTCCTGCCATCCTGGTAGAAACCAGGAGAGAAATGTTTCACCGTAGCATAAAGGAAACCAGTCGGTACTGACTTGCAGTGACCCATCCATCTAAGAGGACAAGTGGATCCAAACCACGATAGTAAACAGCACAACACACCCACCAGACCCCCTCACTGTAGGGGTCAAGCATTCAGGCCTGTACTGTTCTCTTGGTGCACGTGCACTCTCCCACTTGCGGAGAACATGGTGAAGGATGACTCATCTCACCATATCACTATTTTCCACATCTCTGTGGACCTGCTGATGGTCTAAACCACTGACCTCTCAAATAGTAATTTGTGTTAGAAATGGGGGGTGGGGTTTTTGCACTGCAGTCCTACTATAATATCCCTCTCTATGCAGTTGTGGATGGACTTTTCTTGCTCGCAGTCTGATTACGTCCTGCCTTGACCTTCTCAGTCACCTGTGGACAGTTTCTTTTACATGTTGCGCCAATGCATGACCATCACGGTCATTGAAATGATTTGTCCACAAATCTAACAGAATATACCGATGTCCCATATATCTAAAGGCACATGTCACTTTTGTCACTGTTCCTATTGAAATTGAAGCACCTGCTATCCATGCCCCATTAATGAACCCTCTATCAAAGTTATATCCTTTCCTCTTAATCCAAAATCAAGGACAACTGGGTCTGCTCAGCATTTTATACGTGCTACAGAGAACAGTAGGGTGTTAATTATATAATAATGTGACGAAGTACACCTTCACTTATCACCTGTCTGTACTTACATTCTACCAGTTGGAGTCACCCAACTTTACGTATTTGTCTTTAGGTTTATTTTCATACATGGAGTCACTTAGATGTTCCTATTTTGCTTATTGTCAGATGCAATATAATGCTTGCGTCTCAACATTCTGTTCGGTTCGATGTTGCAAGCTCAGTCAAAAACTCAAAGTACTTATTTAAAAACTTTATTTAAATTTTTACGTTGGTTTGACAAAGTACTGTTTTCATGGATACATGTGTTTTTAAGCTACAGCCACGAAAGCACAGTTTTTGTCTCATAGTAAATGAATGGTGGAATGCAGAGAAAATTCTCTATAACTGCCACAGTGTCACAAGTGTCTTTCACATTGCCCCCACAGACATTACATACCAACTAGTATGTCTACAAGTACACATTATAGCAACCACCTGGGATACCATTGCAATGGCTTAGCAACATCTTGGCAACCACCTCTTATACTACAGCAATGCCCTAATAACACCTCAGCAACCACCTGGGACACCATAGCATGGCCTAGCAACACCTTAGCAACCACCTGGGCTAACATAGCAACAGCCTAACAATACCTTAGCCACCACCTGGGATACCAAAGCAACGGCCTAGCAACACCTTAGCAACCACCTGGGCTAACACAGCAACAGCCTAGCAACACCTCAGCAACCACCTGGGATACCAAAGCATGGCCTAGCAACACCTTAGTAACCACCTAGGATACCATATCAATAGCCTACCAAAACTTGAGCAACCACCTGGGATAAAATAGAAATGGCCTAGCATACATTAGTAAACACCCTGGAACAGCCTAGCAACATCTTAGCAACCACCTGGGACACCATAGCAACAACCAAGCAACACCTTATCAACCCCCTGGGCCAACAAAGCAACAGCATAACAACTCCTTAGCAACCACCTGGGATAACAAAGCAATGGCCTAAAAATACCTTAGTAAACACCTGGGATACCTTATCAATAGCCTAACAACCCCTTAGCAACCACCTGGGATAACAAAGCAATGGCCTAGCAACACCTTAGTAAACACCTCAGAACAGCCTAGCAACGCCTTAGCAACCACCTGGGACTTATTCTATACTACAAACACCCAACTAAGTAAATCAACACTAAGGTTAATCTGGATAGCTGTATATTCAAACCACGCCATCCCCAGACTAATTAACAGCTGCAATTTCAGCACTGATGGAGAGATCAGCTACTAAAACTAGCTTCTAAAGCAAGAAGAACCTCTCGCATCCCGTGGCAGTCGGCCCTCAGAGGGAAAGTCTGCTGCCTCTGCTTTTTCAGGGAGCAGAATGAAAAAGCTTCAGCTATGCATGACCACCAGACTTGGCCTATTTTTAAAAACCTGCAATTATTTTTAATTGTGGCACGGCATGCCTGGTTTCTTAGGCCGCTGTACAGAAATGTTATAAGGGGTTTTGTTTTCATAGGGGCCTTGTGAGCTAAAACCATATGGTCACCCGGGACTGAGGCTGAAGCCTGGAGACGCCGGGCCCTTCTGTTTGTGGGGAGCGAGCTATTTTTAGCCCGGACTGAAAGGCCTGTTGTACTGTAATCACTGTAAGTGATTTGTAGGAGCGGCCACCCTTCAGAACATCCACACCAGCAGCTCTAAGGCTTGATGGAGGACCTTAGAGAACTGTTGCTGGATCAGTTTCCATCTTCTCCACTGAACTATGCTCATTTGAACATGGCAAAAACTGCTGCTAGATCAAGTTCCTACCGTATCTCCATAAGATGCCACATCTGTGCGTCAATATGAGCCAATGCTCCAAGATCTTCACAGTCTGTTTCAAAAGGCAGATAGGATTAAGGACTTCTGTCATTTTGAACGTCAGAGGTTTGAGTTAAGGATTACGGAAAATCACTTAAAACTGTTTAAAATCCGCCTTCTAACTGTGAAAGCCAAAGAAAGCGGATAATTTAACCCATTTTCAATGGCTTGAATTTTGTTATAATACCTGCAGCTCACATCCAGAGTAGTTTCTTTTTAGACTTAGGCGATAACTAAAAACTTTAACAAATAGTATTATCAATTATATTGCCTCCCCCTAGCCCCCCACAAACATACTGCACTGTGGACCTACTTTCTATACTATATTTATCTTATATGCTTTTTAATTATGATTTAATGAAAATATTTCATAAAAAAATCACATATTATGTAATATAATACTGAGTAACTCAACATCATTTTATGATAAACTGTTTCACTACTTTTTTTTTTTTAAAAGACTGCAAGCACACTGTTTGGGAGCTCCTGCTGGTGTGGGTTCATGACTGTTTCTTGTCTTTAAATGATGCACATAAAACTGACTTGTGTTCTAATAGCGGCCCCAGGGTTCAGACTGCTAAACGTGCACGAATGGTTGAGTTCCAAAGACAATAATCACATGCTTAATATATTAAAAACAAGATGTTTTCTATTACAGCAAAAGCACTCTGGAGTTTAGCTTTAGATGCCTGTGGGAAACCATGAACTATTACATTACGTTCCTAATTATTTTCATAATTTAACTCCTTAAGCTGTACGGAAGATGCTGAGAATTTTCTTCAAATGGTATATCACTTGCTGGGAAATACTGCAAAGACAAAGCGGAATTTTAACGCTCCTTAACAGGCCCTGCATCAGGGGGTCATTTTATGGGGCAGCGCCCCACCAACCAATCATCATGGCCAAGTAAACCCACTATTGCTTCCGCCAATATGGGCAAGAGGCAAAAGACACTGCTTGCCTTAAATTAGCAGACAGATTTCTCGCAGATGGATCTAACACAGATGTCCACCTCCCCATTTCCCTGTTTTTTCTGCTGTGGGGATGTGTGTGATCCCTTATTCTTGCTCAGTGGTGTGTGGTTCCTTCACAGCTTTACCAGGGCGGAGGAAGCCGAGCACCCAGTGATGTCTGCTATGGCTCCGGAGGTCACGGACTTGATCCCAGTTGATGGCCTTTGTGCCACTGAGCAAAACACAGACATTCCTAGAGCAACTTGTAATCCAATATAAGTCACTTTGGGACACTCTTAAATCAATGGACAGTTTAAAACCTTTATCCCTCCCATGCTAACATATCCCTGTGGTCCTGGGGTTTAGCACTTCTACTGTAAAACTGAACCAAACCTCCTTACTGGATTCCGAGCATTCCAGCAAATGTGTGCCAGGTCAGGCAGATCAGGGAAGCGGATTAAAGCTCCGGCCGCGGGGACACAAAACCCCATTGTACTCTCCTACTGACATTTAGCAGGTCAACACCGGGATTTAAGTGGGCTGGGCTCTCCAAACAGCTGGTCCAGAATTAGTGAAATGGCCAGGAAGAACTGAGGTGTGCAAATTACAAATGGGTCAGCAGAATCCAAGTTTGCAGAGTTTACCCTTTTATCCAAAATGTAGTAAACCAGCCTAGACATATTTGCAAAGGGAAACAGTGACTATTAGACTTCGGCCTTCAATTTGATCACGAATGTCAAAAAGTAAGAAAACTAAAATCTACAATAAAGCCCATTTCTGCTGGCACCCCTATTGGATTCTAGAAGTATGTTAGCACTAAGCTAACGCTGATACACATGAACAATTTAGCCTTTCTAGATTAAACACAGACATTTGAAGCTCATAAAGACATTCGACATTCAACAGTGTACCTCAGGGATCAAACTGGCATAGAGAGGCCACCGTTTCCCATCTGACAGAAATCCATTCGGCAGACTCCGTTCACAGTCATTGATGTAACTAGGAGTTTCAGGAGGCCTACAGTGACCCTTTTCCCTCACAAAATTCATTACATCCATTAGAAACCAAAACTCAATTGGCTGATTCCACTCAGACTCCTAATGACGTTGGTGGCTGCACATTAGGCCTTCGGTTTAGCTCCTGAAGGCCTAACCAATTGGAGAGCACGCTTAGCTGCATTTACTCTGAAACTATGGATGAAAAAATTCTGGTAATTCTGGAAAAATTATGGATAATTTTCCATTGGGAATCTTAAGAATTTGAACCTAATATTTCCAGCCAACACTTAAAAACAAAATAAGAGTAGTGCTGTAGCATGTGCAGAGCTTAAATAATCAATAACATTATTATATTAAATAAAAATGAACTAAAAATTACAGGTGTTAGTTCCCAGAAAAAACTGGGCCTTAATTTAGTCTAATGTAACTAAGTAAAAGGAACATATACCATACCAGATAGCATGAAGCAAGCTGCATACTTCAAACTGTATTTGAATAGGATGTTAGCATAGCTTGTAGCCTGAGTTTTATCTGTACTTTTGCCCATATTTATATATATAACAGTATGGACACAGTGTCAGAAACAACATAAACAAGTCTGATTGAAATTACTAAAGAACTTGACACGGTTTGAGGCAAGTGTGTGAAACTTTAGCCTTGCATGATGCTAACTGGAGAGTCATAGGCTTCCATTACTTGTTATCTACATCAGCCTTAAAGCTCCAGTGCAAAGCCAAAGAGGTAAACTTCAGACACCAAAGATGTCTTGGCTGACTGGCTACGTTTGAGGTAAGAAGGAAAAGATAAAAATGATAGCAAATGATTTTTTTTGCTAAACTATTTCATTACGTGAACAGTGTGGACCTGCACGACCCAGAATAAGTACATCCGGCTGAAAATAACCATATCCCAACATGGCAGGCTTTTCACGAAGCCTCCAGCCTGGTATTAGCGTGGAGCTTCCTGACTAAGCCAGCACGCAACAGTCGGAATAATGCAGGATTTAGGAATTACGAGCAGAAATGCAGGAGAAGCCCCAGAGGACTGCCGTTTTTAGGCATGCCCTAGAAAAAGAGCAGCAAAGCAGCGTCAAAGCCTAGAAGCGGGATGAGCTATCAGCTGCTGCTTGGTGGGCACCTCTGGATGAAAAAGCCCAGCTGGAATTTGGACTGAAATTCAATGAGTTCTCAAGATCTTAAAGGGAATCGCTATTGGTGGCCTGAAGCTGGGTGTTCAAGCTACTGAGTAATGCTGCTCTGAGGAATCTGCTGTTGTCAGTGAAACAATGTTGCCAGCGGGAGAAAATCTCCGGTTGCTATTTTTGTTTGTTTTTTTTCTTCTTCTTCTTCTTCTTCTTCTTCTATTTTGTCTATTATGTCTTCTGGTGGGGGTTTCAACTTGAGTGAAAAAATCCTGTAAACACTACAGCCAGAAAATCATGACAGTGTATCAATTGTGTATCTTTTTTCCCCTTTTCCAATGATAGAAGGTTGACTTGGAAACCTGTCCAATGCCTGATGTTAAGAAAAGTATGTCCATACCAAACTGTCTGAAACGAATAGATTATATCCTAATAAAAACAATATCAAATAATAATAAAAAGATCTTTGTCCACCAGATGAGGATGAAGTTGAGGTGCCTGCTGTGATAAAACTGCATCACTCATTTAGACTTTAGGCTGAAGATACTTGGCTAATCAAGAATGCTTGAGACCAGAACAAGAGGGCGTACCTGTGACCAGTTCTCGGACCTCCATGTCGTTGGTCTTCCTCAGCAGGCGGATGAGAGCGGGGATGCCGTCACAGTTCTTGATGGCCACCTTGTTGTCATTGTCTTTGCCGTAGGAGATGTTGCGGAGGGCTCCGCAAGCCTTGCGGTGGACCTCGGCTTTGGGGTGGTCCAGCAGGCCCACCAGCACGGGGATGCCCTTTAGTTGCCGAACGTCCTTCTTGATCTTGTCGTTCTCGTAGCACAGGTGCTGCAGGTAGGCGGCAGCGTTAGACTTGACCGGGTCGATGGGGTGGCCCAGCATGGCGATGACCTCGGGCAGGTCCGGGTCACGCCACCTCGGGTCCTTGCGGATGCTGTCGATGGAGGGCGAGCGGCGGCCGCCCATGCGGTCCAGACTGGCCATGCTTCCCCTCTCCGGCTGAGCCAGGGGTGCAGAGTACATGCCCGGGATGTAGGGGTGCCTCTCGTCAATCAGCTCCGCCTCGATGGGGTCATCATAGCCTCTGATAGGTAGAGAAGGAGACAGAATTTTCAGATTTAAAATGCTGGTAATTAGGTTCTTAGATAATTTTAAACTAAACTGCCTTTAGTTTACCAGGTCGTCTACCAGGTCTTCCAGGTGGTTGTTAGGAGTCCCATTTTCTCTGTAGCTTTTGATCATTTTTTAAAACTCCAGTTTTGAAACTCTTTTCTTTTTTTTAATTATATTTTATATCTATTTTATTTTTTATCTTACTGGATTATCATATACCTAATGTCCTCAGAAATATCTCCTGATTTTTAAATTAATAACTTGTACTTTGACTGGAAACTGAATATATTTACTATTTTATATATGTGTGGTCTGACTTTAGTACAGTGCTGCACATGATTATTTCAACACATTGCATAACTACATCATTACGCACATAATAAGCTGTATATCGATTGTATTTATATACGATTTAAAGTCTGTGTTGGCAGGTTCGAGTCTGCAGTCCTGACATCTTTTGATTTGTCTCCATGCAGAATCTGCAATTCCACACGATTAATCTGGCTTTTACAATGAGCTACAAACAAGAACTGCTATTAAAGAATGCTTCTGTTATCACTCTGCAATAATTACAACTCTGAAGGGCAAACAGTCAAGATCACACTGTGCTCAATGTCAGGAGAGAAAGAGATAAACAAAGAGAGAGAGAGAGAAAGAGAGAGAGAGAGAGAGGGAGAGAGAGAGAAGTTTTGTTGGACAGCAGCCTTGAGAAGATGGACAGATTGTGGAGATGAGGCAGTGAAAGTGCAGAAGTAAAGTAGAAAAAAGAAGGTAAAGAGTCATTGTAAGCGAGAGAGAGAGAGAGAGACAGAGAGAGAGAGAGAGAGAGAGAGAGAGAGAGAGAGAGAGAGAGAGAGAGAGAG
>JAILXH010034417.1:6765-19899 GCA_023558415.1 Piaractus mesopotamicus
GGAAAATAGAGACATTAGCAGTGGACAGATATGCTCTAGCGGGCAGTGCAGGCAAGCCTTTCCGTAAGAATGTAAAAGACTCCGAATGTCCGCGTGACCTTTTTTTCTGAGGGAAGAGGGGTTGGGCTCAAGCAGCAGTGCAGCTGTTATTCCGCTGTTCCTCAAAATGGGTTACGATTTGCTAAATCTGTGCGTATATGAGACAAATAAGCTTGTCAAAATTAAGAGCGTAAAACTCGGAACCTTAAAATGGACACTGAACGGAGTTGTGCTGCTGTTTATTTGGTGAGTGGGGTTCGATATAAGGACTGTGTCCGAGGTTTAGCTTCAGCATGCTCATCATACGCTACATATTCGAATCAAAAATACGCGAAGCAGCCTATAAATGAATGCCAGTGCAGACGAATGATGTATACATATCTGTAATCCTTGTTATGTCTCTAAATCATATCTTTGGCTGTGTTGCTTTAGGCTTTTGGGCTTGTTGGAGTCTCGTGGCTAGTTAACGCATTTTCATGGTAAATCTCAAACTTGTTTTTACCAGTTTCATGATGCTGTGGAATAAAGAATATCAAGAGTATGATTTTGTTGCGAGTTCTGTAACAACAAAAGTCAAGGGAGTGGCACATACAAATATCCCAGAGATCGGCGAAGTCGTGTGGGATGTTGTGGATCACAGTGGACTTTCTCAGGTAACACTTACTTTCTTGAGAAATATTGTGCTTTGAAGTTTTTTATGGCTCTATGTTTGTTTTCCAGGGAAAGAATTCATTTTTTGTGGCTACAAATATTATAGTCACTAAGAACCAAAAACAGGGTAAATGCCCAGAGGTATGTAGAGATGATTGAACTTCATATTTACATGTTTTTATATTGGTAATATGTTTACAGTTTTTAAATAGGTTGGGTTATATACGTCTGCAGGTTGCACATTGGGGTCTGTGTCAAACCGATAAAGACTGCAAGAAGGGGTTCTCAGACCAGCAAAGCCATGGTATTGCCATGTGTCTTCTGTTTATTTGTATCCTTTGTCCCATTTTTTAAATCTTGGATAATTAGCCAAAACATGTTATTTTCATTATTTTTATAAATCACTTTGTATTTGTGTTGTAATCAGGGATTCAGACAGGGTCTTGTGTGAAATTAGATATCCTGAGGAAGACATGTGAAGTGTCAGCCTGGTGCCCAGTTGAGAACCGAAAGAGTCCACCCAGGTGTAGTATTTTATATGCAGTGTCATTTATTCTGAGTATAAATGTTCATGATTTATGGGTAAGAAATATATTATTATATTGGATGCATAAGAAGTAAAATACCTTTTATATATTTTCAGCCTTTGTTTTGTAAGTAGTCCCTGCTGTTGTGATGGTAGCAACAGAGCAGTTTTAAGGAACTTTTTAGAGGAAGTTAACCACAACAAATTAGATAGTGAGTCATATTTGTTTGAATCTTGCTTGGCTAGTTAATGTATGCTTATTTTCAATATGAGAAGCTCCAGGAATGCTAAAAAAATAACATTTTGTTTTTGCTCTGTTTCTGTCCAGACCTGCCCTTTTAGCATCTGCAGAAAACTTCACTGTGCTAGTCAAAAATAACATCAGATTCCCATCCTTCAATTACATAAGGTAATGCTTGATTTACCAACACTATTCACCACTATTTATAATGCAGTTGTGTACTGCTCCAAACCCTTTACATGTGTTTAATTGAAATATTATATCTATTTTACTTTTAGCTAATAGACACTTTTTTTGTTGTTGTTGTTTTTTTTCTTTTTCTTTTTTAGAAGAAACATCTTACCTGAAATGAAGGACACAGACCTGAAAGATTGCCTCTACAATCGCTACACCAATCCATATTGTCCCATATTCCGTTTAGGAGACATTGTGTATGAAGCTAAGGAGAGGTTCTCTGATATGGCAGTGGAGGTTATAGACTTTCAGCAGACTGTTTGACTATTATTTGCAGGAATACTAGCATTAGCTGCTACATTCTTTAATGCCAGTAATTATCTACTTCATAGGGTGGTGTAATTGGGATTCAGATCAGTTGGAATTGTGACCTGAACAGGTTCTTCCACAGCTGTCTGCCAAAATATTCATTTCGCCGTTTGGACGAGAAAGAAAGTAACCGGACCCTGTATCCAGGGCTAAACTTCAGGTAGTGAAAATAATAAACATTACATTCTCTTGAAACAGTACATTCTTTTTTGAGAGATATCTTCTTTTAAAAAAAAAAAAGATTTCATACTAAATTGCAGGTTTGCCAGATACTCTACTATAAATGGTGTGGAACAGAGGACTTTGTTTAAAGTATACGGCATTAGGTTTGATGTCATGGTGTTTGGAAAGGTAAGAACATTATGAGCATTGTGTTTATTATTAAATCAATAAAATGCTTAAGTGCATTACAAGGTGCATTACAAAGTGTATTAATATATATATTTATGAGGTTCTTTATTTTTCTTTTTATTGTGTTTTTGTTCTTTACAGGCTGGAAAGTTCAGCATCATTCAGCTGATTATCTACATTGGATCAACTCTCTCATATTATGCTCTGGTAAAAAATATCCTTTTTCGTCTAGTTTATGTGGTTGAGAGGAGAATAAAATAAAGAAAAAATACTTTGTTCCTGATAGACCACTGTCTTCATTGACTGGCTCATTGGGACAAACTGCTACTCAAGAAAAGCTAACCACAACTACTCAGAAAAGAAGTTTGAGTCGGTACAGGATCAAAAGGTGAAACATAAAAGACCTAATTTACCCAGTAATTGTAATTTGTAAACTGTAATTTGCGTAAACGTTTGGTGACCATTATAGTCATAGTTACTATTTATAGATCCCTAAAACATAAAACTTCTGAAACTATAACGCTGTTTTTTGTCCACATTACAGTACCTCCTTTGTGTGTCATTTGTGGATGAAGAACAGCTTAGAGTGGTGAAAAAATCACGAAACAAAGGACTACAGGAGACCAAGCCACTCTCCCAGCACCAGTGGAAGGTGAGGTCATCAAGTAGTGTGATGCATTCGTTTTCAAACCTTTAAACACACAGCTGTGCACTATTAATATATACATAAACATAGATCCATAAGTAAATAGGTGAAAAGCCCACAGTAAGCCCACATAAAATAAGCATGTGTATTTATACAAAAAAGACATATTACTGTTGTCGGAAGAAAACCTTGTATCTCCAAAATGGTTACTTTACAGGAAAAGGAAAAAACCTACTTTATTTTTAATGTAAGTCAAAGGAACCAAACATTTTTCTGAGTCATTTTGGGCAGTTTCTTTTGGTCCATTTATCATGAAATTTACATACAACATAAAGGCCAACAGGTATTTTCAAATATAAAGATATATTAAAACATACTTATTTTTTGTCATATATCATTTACCAAAATGAACATTTAAATTCATATTTAACATAATCAAGCAGGTTTTATATGATTTATTTAATGTAATTAATGGTTTTATTTAATACAACAAATTAAAAGAACACTGCAAAAAAACAGGAAAAAAAAAAAAAAACATTCATTGGACTTAACTGGAATACAGGTGGCTTAAAGGATACAAGGGGCCCCTTTAAGCCCACCTGGTTGCCCAGTAAGTTCCCTCAAGTCAAGTAATTTATTAATCATTGTTTCTAGGTAACTTTAACAGTCTTGACATATGTCAGTGTTCTAATCTTTTATTTAAGAGTGTTTCTTTACAAGACGACCTTCTTATAGCAAGGTTTTCATGCCGACTTTGACATGTATTCAGGACAGTCGGACAACAGGACACCACTCTCTCAAAATAATTTTATAGGCTCAAAACTCATCATAACAGACACAGGTGTCTTGGATAAGAGGCACGGTACTTCTTGATAGATTTTTAACATATTATATATTAAAACTAAAAATTGGCTTACATGGTACATATGTTTATTAGGCACAATAAGAGGGATAATAAGAGCGACCATTTCAGAGTTTGTGCAAAATTAAAAACAGGGTGTTCACAGAGTATAATTAATCTTGGTCAGAGACCTAAAATCCCAGATCAGTAGTGTAAAAAATCAAAAGGGGAAACCTTTTGACCAAACTTAACAAGCAAACATTCACTCATAATAGAACATAAGCAGCGACTTTAGATTTAATAAATCATGAACTTGCTTATTATTATAAGACAGTAAAATGAAAATAGTGAAAGAACACTATTACTACTTAGCTAATATTAGTTAGCAAGTCAGCTAACTGTGTCTCTATATTAGTGTGTGCTGGAGTTCAAATAAAACAGTCATCTATCTGCATCAGGGGGCTCTCACAGTAGCAACCTGTGAGTCTGCCATGTGTGTGATTCACTCGTCACACAGCGGTGATGCCATAATTGTGTTCTATTGGATAGGAAAATTCAAGTGTACAGCAATGCTTATCTGACTGTTGTTTTTTTTTTTGTTGTTGTTCCATTAATCATTTCTTTTGTGCAATTACACATTTGTCTTTAAGCTTTCTATGTACTAAACATTACAGGTATTTGAAAATTTGAAAACTGTTCTTTGCTTTGTCTCTTGTTTAAATTTTAACTAGCCCACAAAGATGTCAGCTACAGCAGGTCTGTTACATGTGGTCAAGAGAAAGGACAACAGTGACGATGTTGAGCTGCACTCAGTTTTAACTGTACTGTAAACTAGTATGCGAAATGCTAGCCAGTATTACTTTTTCAGTGTGTTAGGTAGTTTAACAACATGCAGAAGATGTACACAAGAAGAGTACCAATCAGAACATAACATATGATATCCTCTAACTCTCTTTTTGGTATTAGGATAACCTGGTTGGCATGAGGGCTTTACTTGGTGTCCTACAGAGTGAGCAGAACATAAACCCCCTTTTACATAATGGTCAGTGCAATGAATTCAAAGCAAATAGAGCGCTCTCTACTGAGCACAGTGGTTTGGTCACAGACACACCTCTGCTGGAAATACCCAGCTCTAGATGCCCAGACTGGTGTCAGTGTGGCTGTTGTCACTCCTCAACCAGCTTTCATGAGCAACTGTGCTGTCGAAAGAGCAAAGGTCGCTGTATCACCACTTCCCCCCTCTTCCCTGCTCTGGTACTTACTCGTTCCATCTTGGAGATTGCTCTGCTCTATGTAGCACCCCTTGCAGAACGACACGAGGATGACCAACTGCGCCAACAGGCCTACGCACAGTACATCAAATGGCGGTTTGGAGACTTCACACCCATGGATGCTGTTCCTGTAATACCCAGTTGCTGTGTATGGAGAATTAGGGAAGAGTATCCCAGCCCTGATGGCAAATATAGTGGGTTCAGATTCTGTTAGGCCCTCTTACTCTAACACCACCAAAGAGGTTCCTTACTTGACACATTTAATTCAATATTTACTTAATACTGGTGGTCAAAACTGGAAATCCACTAACATTAACTTGTCATTGAATGAGCTCTCCTTATCTTTGCTCTGATCTGTAGATATGGCACACTGCCTGCTCGTTGAAGCCACTGGTTTGAAGGAAGACTTCAAGCCCTGAACCTCTTTATGAAATGCTTTGCTATTATGCCGTTAGACTCAGGGTGCCTCAGGGTACCTAGAAGCACATGCATACATATGTATATGTTTACTTGGCTGCAATTCAAGTTTGATAAAGAAGACAATAATACAAAAATTGTAAAATGCAAAATAATAAAAAAAAAGATGATTAACAAGAATGTTTAATTCTTTACTTCCTTAGGTCTTTGTACATTAAAAAATGAATTTGTTTTAAAGAAAATCCTTTTATAGGCAATGGAAATAAAATAATGATAGCAGAATCAAGGTCGTCCAATGCGTCACTGAGTCCCATAGGATGTGCTTCCGATGGAGTGCTAAATAATTACAAAGGAAAAAATACTGTTAGAAATATCGCTTCAGTGGCATTAATGAAGGTGGAATGGATACAGATCAGCATACAGAGCATTAATTAGTGGCATCTAAGTATCAACATTAGCATCAGGATATTCACAGTGCACAAAAAATGTTAGCTTGTTTGTGAATGACAGACTTCTGCAAAATTAGCAATAAATGAACAAACGATGTATTGTGCAGCTTAAATGTTTGCTTGAGAAAGATCATGGTCACCAGTGCCTCAGTATCTTCCATTTTGTCCAAGTGGATGAACTTATGCTTTTTATAGTAGTCCCCTTTCTTCATGAAGGTCAGCATGAACCAGTCACATACAGCATTTACCTGTAAGAAGTTTGGGACCATTTTGAAATTGTTTTCAGTATTGTTATGACTACAAGCTAGGATCATTTAAAAAAAAAATAGACTCAGTACCTACCAAACTGAGGAAGGAGAGAGTGGCTCCAATATTTACTATTGCCTGCACAATGCTAAATTTGCCTGCCTAGAGAGAATATCATTCAGTTTAAAATATTACACAGTACACAGTTGAGCAGCAGCACAACAGTGAAATATTTCAAGAAACGTTGTTTTTTTGTTTTTTGCCAGACTGTTGGCTGTAGACATCTTACCTTGCCAAAAACGATGACATCAAATCGGATTCCATAAGCTTTTACCAGAGTCCGTGTCTCAGTATTTTCACTGTTTTTAAAGTATTTGGCATACCTGTAAGAAGAAGAATTTTCTGCACCCTGAATACTGAAACTAAATCTTTTTCTGTAAGGTAATTTAGAATTTTACTACCTGAAATTATATCCATGGGCAGCATTATTTTTAGAGTTTTTGTTATCTAGTCTGCTGAATGAGTACTTTGGGACACAGAGTTGTTCTGGCATGTCCAGATCACAAGTCCAGTCCAGGAAAATCCCCATAGCACCACCCTTCAAAAAAAAAATAAATAAACATGTTAAAATAAAATATGATCTTGTCTACCACTTTTGAAAGGATTTTGCTTGTTGCTGTTCATGGAAGGTTGGTTTTGTTTTCAATGACATTCTTTCATTCTGTAGGCAATCATAAGTGAATTTTTCAAGTTTAGATGAAAATAGTTTAAAATGCACTAGGCAATTGGCACATGGCACCGTGTACTGCGCTAACCCCAGTTGAGCCTTGTAGCATTTTATTGCTACTTGAGCATGAGTAAAGAAAAAAGAAGGCTGTAGCACCAGCTTCTTGCTTTCTATATCCTGAGAGCTTTAACAGGTTATTACCATTTTGTATGTTAACAAATAAAACTTATTCTGTGATGTGATCTCAGCCAATTGGAGACTTTAAAAATGTATATGCATATTCATACTAAAAAAATGCTTCAACAATTTCAAGCAATAATAATCCCAAAGCTTATGTGGACATAGCCTGTTTGTTTTATTTGATTTTTTTTGTGATATGTGAACACCTGTCTAACCACTCTGGGCTTATTAGGATGGAGAAATGATAGGAGGACCCAGCTTAAACTTTTATCATGATCGTACTAGGAGACTTGCAAAAAAGAACCATGAGTGAGGGAAAAATGACTTTATTTTGTCTTGTAATTA
This sequence comes from Piaractus mesopotamicus, assembly GCA_023558415.1. Lineage (NCBI taxonomy): Eukaryota > Metazoa > Chordata > Actinopteri > Characiformes > Serrasalmidae > Piaractus > Piaractus mesopotamicus. The sequence goes on from JAILXH010034417.1 coordinate 14,239, forward strand.
CACTTTTAGGTATTGATCAAGACTTTTTGGTCATTAGTTTTTTTTTGCGAGTCTTCAGCACTTTTACACTTTTTCAGGGTCATCGACTTTTTTAGTAGTGCCCATTTTGCACATTATAGCGCACCAGCGTAACCTAAGCCCATGAGTCTTTGCTGACTATTTCAGCATCGACAAGTGCATGATGACTGTCAGACAAAGTTTTCTTGAGTTGTTGCTGTGATCAGCTAACTTTTATATTGAAGTGACAGATTGCCGGAAAAAAAAACATCTTGGTAAACTTCTTCAGTCAAAACAGCTGTGTTTTATAGATACCTTTATAGTTTCTCTATTTTAAACAGGGCAAGAGATGTTAATAATACTTACAAAAGATTAAGCATTGTAGGAAGATTTAAAGCAAAATGTGCATGATTCTTTACAGTGTCATTGTGTACATATCATTTACAATCAGATAGGTACTATTTACAAATGCAGTTAACACACTCAAAGAAGAGCAATGCCATAGCATCCACTTAGCTACCCCTTCGTGATGTTTGGGCCAATCTGATGAACAGTATAACTTTTCAGCAGCAGAACAAGATATACATAAATATGAAAAAATATAAAGCAACTATTATAATGCCAAAAGCACCATTGCTAATGTGTCAGCAGTGACTGTATTTTTTTGCTGTTACAATAGATTTACTTTCTACATATAAACAACATATGATTTTTTGTTCCTGAAAAGTCAGGGCTAGCCTCTAAGCAGCACCGATGTTCTAGCGATTTGTCCAACATATCTAAGTGTTTTTAACGTTAATTCAGCCTTACCTCAAGTCTACTGTACAGCTTATTACTACTTACCCCATGATAAGGTGATTTGTGCTATCAAAATATCCTACTTATTCTTTTGAAGCTGCTAGCAGCTATCAATTTCTTAAACTGACATTTAAGCTAAAATATTAAAAATATTCTTCTTATATATTTGAATTCTGGTAGCTTTTTTTTAGTAAGGTGATTTAGGCTATCAAATACTTACCCAGGGGTGCTTTAATCTGCTTGTGGGTCTGGGGCTACAGGTGGTCCTGGGCCATAAACACATTGTCCAAAAAGTCAAAACCTTTATTTTTAATGCAGGTGCACACACCACTACCGACTTCCAGTACTGCACAAACTTAAATAAAGTTGAACTTGACTTATCTGCAAGTTTTTTTTGTTTGTTTTTTTTTTTCAAATTTTTTATTCCACCTTTCCCTCTACCATGATGCCGCAGAAAAATTCAAATAAGAAACTGGCGAATCATCCATCCGATTCAGTGGCACTGGAAGAAGTAAACTTTTGGGCAGGTCTAAGAAAAAGTGAGTAGGCTGGCTTGGTAGACACAATGTCCAAACCCAAAGAAGACGATATGAGATAAAATGAAAGCACAAGATGTGCCAAGACGAAGAAAAACAAAACAGCCTACTCAAAAACTAAACCAAATTATTGTATGTAAAGCATACATGCTATGAAAAATGATTCTTGCCCTACCTTTGATGCAGTGTCATAATGTTAGATGTTCGCATTGACATTTTCACAAATCCCATTTTAGCCATTGTAGAAAAAGAGCATTGTAAATACCAAATTCACAGAAAAACAACGACGGCAAAGGTAGAAAATGACATATTGTGTAGAACGGAATCTCACATTTAACCGTCCTCAAGTGCATCTTTTATCCGAAGTTGGAGCTTCAAATTGAAACACTGATGCGCTGATAACGAATTGAGCTTGAGGCGTTGGCGGATAGCCACGGTTCCTGTGCACTGATTGGAGGGCTTAGAAAAGAAGGCGGAGCTTGGCAGAGAGCGTAATAATTTGATTGGCTATAATACAGTGACAGCACTCAGAGAACACAAATCAAATTTCAGTATCTTAAAAAATGTACTTAACAATTTAATCCACATTTGATTGGCTAAGACTTTTATCAGTCTGGGTAGAGTGAAAATAATAAGAAAAAACAGCCAATCAGAGGCCCTGAATTACTCGGGGCCCCTGGGCTTCAGCCCAGGTAAGCCCGTGCATTAAATCACCCATGATCCTACCACTAGTTTACTGCTGGTAGCATTTTCTAAAACAATATTAGTATTATAACGTCAAAAAAATTAATGCGGTATGCGGTATTACCAGGGCAACCTTTGAGAAGGCGGGGTGTGTGTGGTGTTGTTCAGGTTGGCAGGTTGTTGGGTAGCAAGGGGTTGAGGGGTAGGGGGCAGTTATAAAGCTTTTTGCTCTCTCATCTAGCACTATTTCAGAGTGAAAAAAAAACGTGGTTACCAAATATGTGAACACAGTGCACAAGTTTTGCCGTATTTGAACAGTTGAGAAATGTTGAACAGTGGTGCTAACCAGGAGAAGTTGTGTGACTAGTGTTGGAATGAAAGTTTAAATTGAATGTGTTTTGTGGTGTGTGCAACAAATGTGAAGTTCTGAAATGTGCAGTTTTTTGCCTTGGCTGGGCTGCCATCATGCTTAGTTATTCTGAGGTTTTTCCTGGCACTGATTTCCCTCCTTTTTCTGTTAGTGTCATCTATTGCTGAGCTCTCACACCATCAATCAGTGAGCCCTTTAAAATATAAATTGGTGGAATGTGTTTATTTGTCAAAGTAGAATTTGATGTCATAATTTTGAAATACTGTCATAATTTTTAAATAGTCATCATTTTTACCTCTCACGATACACCATATTACCACCATAACGCTCAACCCTAAGATTAAGGCTATATCCTACCTACAGTTAAAAATATCCTTACCTGCAGTTTTTATATAGTGAGATACCTATAAATATGCACTATTGTAGGACATTTAGAAGTGTAGCCACTGAGCGCCTTGCAAATTGATGCCAAATGCAATCAGTATTGTGTGCACATTCATTAAGAACAATTGTTCACAATTTTTCAACACTGTGCTTGGTGTGCAGTGGCCCTCAGTATAATAAGACAGATCTTCTCAAAATACAGTTCCAAAACCGTATACATTGTTTGGGCCCATACTCAAGAACAACAAGAAGAAGATAAATCCTAAAAAAAAAAAAAAGGTTCTGCTGGTACTTTAATTCCTAATAATGTTTGAGTAAAGTTTTTGTATTGCCATTTATGGTAATGCTTTAAAAATCATATGAATATGTTCACAGAACTGAAAAAAGACTGGGTGAGAATGTGAAAAGAGACTGACCTTGACAGCCATATTTCGAAAGTCTTCCCCAGCCTCTGCTAGCATGTCCCCCATGCGGAAAATAGGACACTCTGGGTCAGTTTTCCGATTGAATGTGCAGTTCATCAGGTATGAAGAATTGATGTGGGGCAGAATGTTTTGCCTGTAGACACACACAAACAAAAAACATAAATCAGTCATGTCAAAAATCTTGTGTTAATCTATGTTAAAAATATGTTGAAAACAATTTCTCCACTTTGTAATTCAACAGACTTCCTTTCTGTGTACTCTCTGTTTCTGATGTGCTCTATATTACACTATATGTCCAAATGTCTGTGGACACATCCAGTGTTTCCTGTATCCACTTATACTGTTTTGTGTCTGTGCTGTTATCCGGTGTCGACCAGAGGAGGATGGGTTCCCCTTTTGAGTCTGGTTCCCTCTTAGGTTTCTTCCTCCTGTTGAGGGAGTTTTTCCTTGCCACCAAGGCTTGCTCACTGGGGGCGTGGACCCGGATTCTCTGTAAAGCTGCTTTGTGACAACATCTATTATAAAAGACGCTATATAAATAAATTTGACTTGAATTGACGACCTGTTTCTTTAGTAAAGAAAATGGTTCCACCATTGTTTCAAGCCAGAGATCCCTGTGTCCTTGGTGCAGTGGCTCCTCCTTTGCCCCGGCAGGCAGGTGAACGCCAGCGTCTTCTCCATTGGTTCACAGAAGCAGAGAGACTGAGGTGCCCTTGACCTGACAGTGTGCCCACCCCCAGAGATCCACAAACCAGTTCAGACGTTCAATGTTCAGCTTCTCTTGGACCAGTGGCTTCCTCCACAGGAAGGTCACACGGCCAGGGAGCCCTAACTCATCACTGTAGCTCTGCTGCTAACCGCTGCAGCCAGCATCACCTGTCCCATTTTCAAGTCTAGCGTCCCCTTCCTGAGGTTGAATACGGCCCCTGCCACCATGAGGAAATCCAGCACAAATCCTCACATCTCAGGCCACCCACCACAACTGGGAGCTGCCTCCTCCCTATTATGCCAACTCAGCTGCTGGTGATGGACTTGAGTTGGATGGTCAGTGCTTCTCAGTTGGTATGTGTGCCGATCTCTGCAAGGGAGCATGCTTAGACGTAACAATGTCTATGCAACATTTGACCCAAAGTCTGCAGCAACAGCCAATCTTCCTGGCTGGCTTCTGTTTCACTGTCTGTTTAGGTTCATGGCATTATCTGGTGCGGTGTCCCCTCTTCACGCAGTGCAAGCACACTAGTCACTCCGCTGCAGCTCGCTCTGGGCCCCACCTGGCATGCCGTCTCCTGCTTGAGCTCTTCTGCTATGTTGCGCACCACAGCGTTTTCACGCAGAGGATCTGCTCTTCCTGCCTCAGCGGCAGCTTAGCTACTCTAAGCTCCTCCATCAACAGCACATTGTACATACAGGAGGTACAAGTATTTATAGTGTGACTACCATCACTGTATATAGTATGGTGCATGAGTATGGTATGAGTATGATGTGCTCTGAGAGCCACTTTACATGGCTCTCAGCTGCGCGGAGCCTGTAGCGGATGTCAAGGCATTAATAAGGTGTTTTGTCCTCCCTTTCCTGCAGTAACAGCCTCTATTCTTCTGGGAAAGCTTTACACAAGATGTTGGAACATTGGCATAAAGATTTGGTTGCATTCAGCCTCAAGACCATTTCTTAGATCAGGAGTTTACTAGAGTTGAATTAGAAAAGGTGTTTAGGGCATATAGTGTAGTTTACTGTTTCCAATAGACTTTCCAGCACTAGAACTGAAAAAAAACTTACTTCCTGAACTTGAACTTGGGATAGTGGATGCTATTTTTGATGAGCACAGTGAAATTTTCTGCAGATTCCAGCAAAGCAGGCCTATAAAAAAAACAAAACAAAAAAAAACATAGCTTCAGCTTTAAACTCTGCAGAATGTACAACAACTGTTGTACTTTCCCCTTTGGATTATATTATGGAGGGTATTTCTAGTTTAATATTCACTTACTCAGGAATTTCAGTGTCATTTTCAAGTGGACACCATGAACGCACCTCACAAGTTTTAACAGAGGCTGAGTAGTTCACACATAGTCCAGTCTGAACTCCTGTGAGTAACACTCATAGTCATTCTGCTTAATTCATATATTTGCATTATAAAATATCCATTAACAATAAGGCCAGTTGGGACATTACAACGTACCATTGCCACGGACATTACTATATCCAGGTCTGCAGTCACTGTCTGAAAGGCAAACAGTAGATGGGCCTGGAACCTGAACAGAGGAAAATTTCTAAATGTGTTTACTGTGAACATTTTGGAAGATGTAACAGATGCAGCTTGGGCATGTCAAGTAAAGTAGACTAGTGCTGGGCAATATCAGTCGTATTCATTACCATATTTTCCAAATTTATACATATTTATGTGTGTGTGTGTGTATATATATATATATATATATATATATATATATATATATATATATATATATATATA
>JAILXH010034421.1:0-16425 GCA_023558415.1 Piaractus mesopotamicus
TATATATATATATATATATATATATATATATATATATATATATATATATATAAACACAACCCCATTACAAAATATAATAAAAACAAAATGCAATGATATGCAAATCATTTACACCCTATAATTTATTGAAAATAGTACAAAAACAACATATCAAATGTTGAAACTCAGAAATTTTATTGTTTTTTGCAAAATATATGCCCATTTTGAATTTGATGCCAACAACACGTTCCAAAAAAGTTGGGATGGGGTCAATGCAAAAAAAACTGGCATTTTTTTATGATAGATGAATTCACCATCTATCATATAAAAATCTGAGAATCTGGAGAAATCCATAATCTTTGAGCCCTCAGGTAGCACTGCCGTAAAAACAGACATATTCTGCAGTGGAAATCACTGCATGGGCTCAGGAACACCTCTGAAAACCACCGTCTGTGAAAACAGTTCCTCACTGCATCCACAAATGCAAGTTAAAACTCTAAAATGCAAAAAAGAAACCATATATGAACACAATCCAGAAACACCACTGCTTTCTCTGGGCTCGAGCCCATTTAAAATGGACTGAAGAGAAGTGTCCTGTGGTCCGACAAATCAACATTTGAAATTCTTTTTGGAAATCATGGACACTGTATCCTCCAGTCTAAAGACCACTCAGCTTGTTATTAGCACATAGTTCAAAAGCCAGTATTCATAATGGTATAGGGGTGCAATAGTGCTCATGGTAAGGGTGATGTGCACATCTGTGAAGGCACTATTAATGCTAAACGATATATACATGTTTTGGCAACATATGCTGCCATCCAGACTGTGTCCTTTTCAGGGAAGGCCTTGCTTATTTTACCAAGACCAAGGCCAGTTTAGCACCTGGACTCTTTTGATACTGTTGTAATACATTCTGCACGTATTACAACAGTATTAAAAGAGTCCAGGTGCTAAACTGGCCTGCCTGCAGTTCAGACCTGTCACTCACTGATAACATTTGGCACATTATGAAATGAAAAATACAACAAAGGAGACCCCAAACTGTTGAGCAGCTAAAATCCTGTATCAAACAAGAATGGGAAAACATTTCACTTTCAAACCCACAGCAACTGGTCTTCTCAGTTACCAAACACTTACAGTTAAAACTGTTGTTAAAAGAAGAGGTGATGCAGAACAGTGGTAAACATGTCCTCGTCCTAACTTTGGCATCAAAGTCAAAATGGGCATATATTTTTCAAAAAACAATAAAATTTCTCAATTTCAACATTTTATATGTTGCCTTTGTAGTATTTTCCTTTAAATGATGGTTTACATGATTTGCACATCATTGCATTCTATTTTTATTTACATTCTGCACAGCATCCCAATTTTTTTGGGAATGTGGTTGTATATAAAATTAGGTTGCTGTGCATATATATATATATATATATATATATATATATATATCTTATTGCTGTCAAAACAAAACCATACATCTCTGACAAGTCAATGTAACCAGACATTTTTCCAAAACAAATCTGCACTATTTCTGTTGGTCCAACAATGTAAAGGGTAACTTCCATATTTAAATTATGTCAAAAAATTAAATATGATAAAAACGGAGACACAACACATATACCCACTCCTTCTCCAAAATGGTAATGTTTAACGAAACTTACTGTGAACATTATTGGGTAATTGCTATTGGTCCATTCACCATGAAATGTTCACACAATGTGAAGTACAGCTATCCGAAACTTACTGAGTCAGAAGTGTACAGAGTGGTGTTGATAGGAACCAGATGTCTGAACCCCTTAAAATACCAGGCTTATTACATTCAAGGGCTATTATTCAGTAACTACATAGGCTACGCTTCTCTCTTGCAACTCTCTTTCTTGCAACTCTTGCAAAAATTCCTTGGTTATAGAAAAGTGCAGTAAAACTTGGACCCACTAGTGGTTCCAGGCCATTTAAGGGGTTAAAGGAGCAATATGTAATACTGACAACAAGTGTTTAAAATAGGTACTGCAGTCGAAATTTAACATATATATATAGTTGTCTGCCTCCGACCCCTCCTCCCCAGACTCAAAGCTTACGCGGGTTGCCAGGTTGAGGACACTGAACCTACACGAACCAGTGCAACATTAAACTTCGACAAAAGCAAGCGATGATGAGTCATACACTGTAAGTTGATCAGCGAATGTATATACTTGCAATGTTTTTACTGTTTGCAAATTATAAATCAGCTCATGTGGATTTTTTTAACCTCTTTCAGTATTAGCTGGATGCATGGCTGGCTATGTACTGTAGCCACCTTACATGGCACTGCAGTTATGTTCTGGCACCTCAGCCTATTTGCCAACTTCTTGTTTGAATTTTCTTGTTGCAACTTAAATAACGCAGCACTTCTGGCACCTCAGCCTGTTCACTAGATTCTTGTTTGAATTTTCCTGTTCCATATTAAATGTTGCAGCAGTTTAACATTTTGGCGCCTGAGGGGTGGGAAATGGGAGAATAAGAAAACTCGAGCAAGAAGCTTGCGAATAGGATGCTAGCTTCAGTCTTGTCTGCCTTGATAACCCAGCAACACACGAACCACAGTAGTATGAATGTGAGTTCAATGCTTACTTATTCAAGAGAAAATTTGCTAACTCGGCATCCATCTTAAAGTCCTTCTGGGCTCTAAGCTGTCCCTATCTTTCAAATGCATTGCCAATATTTACTCACATTTTACTATGCCTCTGGTCATTAAGCTTTTTAGAAGGTGGCTTTTCAGATCGGGATCCAGTTTGTTTGCTTACTTCCATGGCTGCAGCATGCTGTGTTTGCATTTCAATTTGTTTCATAGCTGGCAACCAGTGGTGTTGAAATGGGCAGTCGGGGGATCACAGACCAAAATGCAAAGAGTCTTTCTGCTTCAGACCAGAAATTTTAAAGGAGAACCTACTGGCTGTAGCACTGTTGTCAGGGAAGCCACTATTTCAACTTAGCATGTTTCCTTAAACTTTGATGACGTATCATGCTCATTTAATGATTTAGTACAGTAAATGTATTACATATTGTTCCTTTAACATCTCTAAAGGGTACCCACATAAAAATGGTAATTGATATGTTGCCTGATGCCTGAAACATTGTTTCACACTAGTTTTGAGATGAACTTCTGGCCTTAATTATACATTTTCAGGGACGTTCAAAGTGGCGGTATACATGTAAGAAAAAATTGTCCCCAAAAAAACTCTTTTCAGTTTTATGAATGTTTTGCCATTATCAACATCACATATAAAAACTTTCTGTAAATAAATGCTCACATAACATAAAGGGCAGCTGGCTTTTCCAAAAAAAAGACAAATATGGAGATTTTGAACAAGGTTTTGTCCCAAAATTGTCCTGAAAACAAATATATTTGCACATTTATCTGTTTAACTGTTCTGCCACTGCACTTAAAGCTCACTGATTTCACCTCACCATTACTTCTGCCAGTCTCTGCCTCACTTCATGGAGTACTGCCAAAGATTCACATGCAAGAGAGCTGTCAACATGCCTGGGCACGGAACCTATATAACCCTGCATCATGCTTTGTTAGTTGTTGCATTGTAGTATGTTTGTTTTACTGCTCTATTCATTAAAATGATAGAGAAAGCTCTATCTAAATCCTGAATAGGTACAGCATCATGGAGTGGGAATTGGCAAAAATGGGAAGTTATAACTAATTCTGGGAGAAAGACTGAGTCCGTCTATTTTTTAAACGAAAATAAATAAATATACATGATGATCATTTGATAGTGTGCATAGCAGACTGAACTAGGTAAAAGGAAAAATGAATTTTATCATTACTGTAATAAATTATGGCACAATATGCTTTTCTGAGTATATCATAGATATTGTTACAACAGAACACTAAACAACTACACGATTCATTAGAAAGAGCATATTATTAGTCCTTTTAAACTGGATTTACTGTAGTGCAGCACTACACTCATACTTTATCGTAGAATTTTGAAAAACTAAATGTCATGATATATATCATGTATTATGAAAAGGTCTTCAAGTATTGTGATATTTTATTTTTTCCAGATTGATGGAAAATGTTCACTTTTTGAAAAGGGTTCTATATGGCACCCAAAAGGGTCCTTCTATCGTTCTGTATCGTTTTGCACACTAGCACATCTCATGTACAGAAAAGTGCAAAAAAAATTGTCTATCCACCTTCCATCCATGGAAAGGTTTTTTGGGAATCAAAAGTGGTTATTCACTGGCACACCTCACAAAGAACCTTTCTGGCACCTTTATTGTGTATGCAGGTGCATCATTTGCACATATTCCAAGGCACATTTTCATTGCTGAATGCAGAATGTGTAGTGAAGAGATTTTACCCAAACAAAAGATATAGTTTAAAGAAAATGATAAAAAAAATACCAAGAAAAAAACTTATTTTCACAAGAGATATATTAGGCCAAAGTTACCGCCCAGCTAAAAAAAAATGCCTGTATAATACTACTTCAATCCATCTCACTCCATAACTCACAATCTAGTTATCAGTTCTGGATGCCTGCTGCTGCCAGGTTCATTTTTCCCATGCTCGCCACTGACCTCTGTGTTGTCTTTGAACTCTCTCAACCCCCCTCCACCCCAACCAGCTACAACTCCTCCCTTCTTCTCATCCCAGCTAGCGATGGCCCCCGAAATAGCTCTGTGTTTCTCTTATCATCCTGAGTCTACGCCGGCTCTGTCTGTCCAGGCCTTCGTAGCATTGAACACACTTCATCTGAGCTGCTAGACAACACTCTCTTCTTTCCCTCAGGATTTGCTCTGAGGACACGATAGTCAAAAATGCATCGCTGTTGCCATAAATGGCTAGGCCTGCTCCAGAGGTGGCCTGTGCTTGGCATGGTGTAAGTGAGCGTGGGAATCTGTCGCTGGCTCGCACCTTCATCGATAAGACTAAAAACACGTGATAAAAAAGGCAAAGCTGCAATGGAAAGTGAAAAATGTCAACAGAGGCTGTGGGTGATTGCTATCAATCACTCCAACAGTTTCAACATTGCTGGCCTGGTGAAAGTTCATTATGGCCCAAGTGTGGACATGCTTGCTGTTTGCCACAATCTCAAAGCTTTGCAGAACTGTCCCAGTCACTGACATTGTAACAACTAGATATGCACTGATATTGAAATTGTGTTCTGATGCTAATATCTGATCATTTTCATGTACATACCTCTCAAATGCTGACACATAAACATTTACAAAATGTAGAAAGTGGGACTTAATCCACTTGTACCAGTTTTACAGAGAAATAGCATTTATTTCTAGAGTGCTACAAATGCAGTAAAATGAATAAAAGGCAGATATTTCAGTGCATTAGCCCACAATCACCTTAACTTTCTGCTCTTCTAGAGTACAACAAATACTACAATTAAAATAACTGGCATACTGGTCAAATCTAAACAACTCTCTGATGTTTTCAAGCAACTATCTGCATCCCTAGTAACAACACACCATCAAATGCAACTGCATTGTTTGAATACCAAAGGTCGCAATCAGTGGATGTTATATGGTCTATGCGAACATAAACTTGCAGAATGAGAAAAGACAGAATGATTATAGGAGGGGAGAGAACACTGAGCTTCTGCTTTCAGCTAAAAGGATGGACCATACACCTCCTTCTTATGAACAGGGGAAGGACTGGGAGATTGAACTGAGAAACAGGGAGGAGATGAGGTGGTTGTGGGCTGTGAAAACTGAAGAAAGAGATAGAAATGCATAAGATGTTTGAAGAAGGAAGAGGGTTAAAAATGCAGTAAAATGCACACTCATAACTACACATAATATAATGAACAAACTTCAGTTGTGAATAGTTATGAGCGTGAAGCCAGCAGTTCAAACCACTTGACTTCTTTAGAGACCTGAAAAGTGAATTAATGGCATATCCAACAAAGCAGACCACAACTGACAATTCTGTCAATGCTAATCAGAAAATGGATCAGTTCTTTGCCCCTTCAGCCAGTGAAAAGGAACCTAACATACCTAGATGGCTAACTTGCTAACTTTGTCAACTTTGCTAACTTAATATCATTACGTTTGTAATTATGATCTTAAGAGTTTGGAAAGCCATTCAACTGCAATGAGACTGCATAAGTTGGATTCCTCAAAGTATGGGTTAGCTCTCTGGCTTCCTTCCCCATTAAGCCCAAGGGCATTAGCCAACTAACAGAAAAGATAAAATAATCAAGTAATCCACACTTAAGTGTCTGTAAAGTGGCTGTAGACTTTCAAAAGTTCCTTCCATTCAACATCTGTCATCATAAGGGGGTTTCCTCAGTATCTCACTCTAGAGACAGTGTGTTACCACTGTAAGAGTCAGGTAGGCATGTCTACAAGATCTAGTTTTTATGTAGCTTTAACCCAGACCAGAATGATGCACATGACGCATTCCCAGCTCCAGACCTCCTGCCTCCAAGCCCATTATATCCCTAATGCCCCTGAAGAGAATCAGTAGTAAGTTGGAAGACCATGTTTGGTGGGAGATCCCTATCAGTGCTACGAGATAAGAGGCTCCTGAGAAAAGCTTCTGACAGTCCTCTCTTTGCTCTTTCAGCCATGGATAAGGTAGAAAATCCTTCCTCTGACAACATCCCCTGTCACTCATAGGTCCACACACAAGCACAGCAGTCCCTCTCTACAGCAATCAACAATAATGAAGTAATACACTGATTTTTTTTCAAACCATTTCATAGCCTTTTAAAGACTCCAAAATACTTTACTGAAAGATTCTAAACTAGGGAGCATTTAAAACTACTTTAGAGTACATACACAGTGCTGTGCAAAAGGCACTTAAGCACATTATTTCAAACCATTAATCTCAACAGTAAGTGTGTTTTTGCTTGTAAAATTACCATATATCCTTAGAATAATGCAGATAAACATACTACAGTGAAAAGTAACAAGAAGTTATTTTCTTTTTTAAAAAGTAGTTATCTTGTGAGCTAGTTGGAGGAACAAAGTTTGGTTCCAGATTTCCTCTGGACATCACTACTCACGGCAAAACTAGGTATTGGATGATGACTGCAAATAATACTAGACTGCTATGATGAAAATATTGGAAGTGGTTAAACAAATAAATTAACATCCATAAAATCACTACTTACTGTATCAATATTTGTCATATTTTTTCCAAATATTTTAGTTTTTGTGAGCTTACTGATCAAATAAATAGGTTTTTAAATCTATTTTTTAGGTGCCTAAAACTATGCGTAGTATTGTCTATAAACACTATGTGCATATTAGTGGGGCTGTCCATCTGTCTCTGATTCTTTCTGTAAGAGAGATGAGAAAGAGCATTCAAAATATGCAAATTGCTAACTAATCACTGGCAATTCTTCGATTAAGGTAAATTATTAATCAAATGGTTTTTTTTTAATGGAGTAGTCAAGTATAATTGCCCTAATTATATCCGGTCATTCAAGACAGTGAACACAAGCAAGACTAAATAAACCAACAGAGGCTGAACACTGCACATGAGCTGTCAACAAATGTTGAACTGTGTTCAGAAGACCCACTTTTTGGGAGAGCAACAGAACGTACAACACTTCTCAGCACGTTCTGCTAAATGTCAGAGCCAGATTAGGGCCGACTACAGGGCCTGACTGCTTTGGCAATGGTATGCTCATTGCTTACTCAGCAACAAACATACTTGTTTAACTACAATACTCTCAGTCCGCAATGGCACTCCACAGAATGTCATTTAAGCCACAGAACGTTTTTGGGAGAAAAAAAGACACATGCAATTAGCCCTTGCACACCACTTCAAAACAGGACCATTTAAGCCAAAAATGTCATTATCCGAAAGTGTCAGTAGCACTTTCCCCTCAGGGGCTGCACACAGACAGCTCACCTGTTTACTATGGACTTCTGATTTACCACTCTCAGAAGCTTAAATAGAGTAAACAGGGTCTGCAAAAGTTTGGACACCCCTGGTCAAATTACATGTTTTGTTGATTTTCTGAAGTGAAAATAGTTGAACACCTACTCTGCTGTGGACTTTCTGTGCAATTTCTGCACTTTTTAGTGCACAATCTCTTTAACATATTGGTAACGAATAGAACAAACTGTGTAAAATGTTCCACTTTTGCACAGGCCACATTTAATGTTTTTTTTCCCCCAATATGTTAATTCACCAAACAAACAGTAATTGTGGATTATTATTAGTAATTGAGGATATGTACTTATTTCCACTTAAAAAATTTTTTTTTTAACAAATCATGGTAATTTGGCGACATACTTTTGCATACAACTGTACGCACACATATATCTATGTATACAATAAGAGAATAATAATGATGGTGGGATTTTTGGTTCAAATTTACCAGTGACATCACCCATACCAATAAGTATACAGGATGCCAGAGTCAGCTGTTCTGATCAGCCCACCGATGTATCAATCAGGCCTTAGTAAAAAGGCAAAATAAGTACACTGTTGCTGTTAGAACAAAAACGATCTCCATAAAAAAATCTCCATAATTTTTTACTTTTCAGAAAAAGAAAAAACATTCTTAACTCCTAATACAAGTAAATTTAAAAAGATTTGATTTCTAAATAATAAATGGAGCATTTCTATTGGTACATTTATCATGAAATTTTACCACAATCTAAAGGGCAACTGGTGTTTACAAATTCTGTAAAAACAAACAAAAACAACAAAAACGGAGATACGAGTATATAATATGTATACTCAAAAGAGTAATGAATAAGAGAGGTTACAAGTTAAGCTTTTTGCAGTATTTGAGGTACATTTAATAGACTGAAGAAAAGCAGAAAACCTCATTTTGAGGCGAGTGGCTTTTTTTTTGCCATGCTGCTCTCCTCTCTCTGCAGGCCTCAGGTGTATTCAGAACCCTGGGGCCATAGAGCTGTGCCGCAATGTGCTGAAGTGGCCAGTATGTGAAGTAAGGTCAGGGACGGGTTTGTCTAGGAGCCGATCTCATCACTGCTGAGTCCAACGCCGCTTCCTGTTGCTTGTCCTGGGCCGGCATTATTTCTGGACCAGCTCCATTATGCACAGTAATCCTCCCTGTAGCCAGCTTGGCCAAGCCATTGTTCGCTTGCTCCATGTTTGCTGGAGCTGACTCTAGCTGGGTGGGCCATACCCTAACTCTCTTTTTCTCTCTTTATGTCCATTTCTGTGCTTCACCAAAAAACAAAGACTAATAAGAAACAACAGCTGCCTGCTTTTTGAAATACACTCAGAAAAAAGAGGCTTTTTTTTCTGCATCAGTCAGTTGCTAACATATAAAATAAGTCATTTGAAGTGGTTTTATGTGAAATAATAGATATAGAAAACCTTACTGACTCAGATTACTTTACAGTGCTGGTGATAGGAACCAGAAGTCAAAATGTGTACAATGCAAATCTAGCAATTTTTTTGTGTCATCCAATACGAACACCTGTCAACTGAGTGTTTATATGCAGTGTTGATGGTAAAGTAGTGGGAAATCTGAAAACAACACGTCTTCACTGGGTTTTGCTTTCCAGCACCCTCTAAGTACCTCTCCACCTTGCATATTGCTGTTGTCGGAAAAAAACCTTGTATCTCCATTTTTGTCATTTTTCAGTTTTTGACATAATTTGAAAATACCTGTTGTCCTTTACATTGTGTGTTAATTTCATGATGAATGAACCAAAAGAAATGTCCCAAAATGACCTGGAAAAAAGTTTGGTACCGTTGACTTTCATTAAAAGTAAAGTACGTTTTTTCCTTCTCCTGTGAAGTTACCATTTTGGAGATACGAGGTTTTGTTCCGACAGCAGCGACATACTTAAGAGAAAACAGTTTTTGCCAAACTATTGTAAACGACAAATTTGTAACTATTTTGTGTAATAGCTTTCTTTGAAGTAGCTTTTAGAGACATTCAGTACTTTAGATGTCTGGTTCCTATCACCACTGTAACAATTCTTAGTTCACAGGTTTATCTATAATGGCACATCAAACCACTCTGAACACTCACTTTAAACCACTCTAAGTGTCTCTGTTTACATCCTGATGACTCAATTATGCAGTGGAGAAAATGGCAGAAGTGGCATGGTTAAGAGGCAAAGTGTCTGCTGTTCAGTAAGGGATAACTCAAAGTCCAAGCCTTATTTGGTACACCTACCATAAGGGTGCACTTACTGAATGTAGCCCATCTGTTGCTTTGTCAGCCCATCCTCTACCCTGTGCATTAATGTTGCCCAAATAAACTCTGGTCAGTGGTGGTCCTTTTCCATAGATTCCACAGATACAGTCAGTAATTGTAAACCTACAAAGTGCACCTATAGTGTAAGTGTATCTGATAAAATGGCCAACGAACAGGAACAATATAAGTGTACCTAATAAACTGGCAACAAAGTGTTGTCTATAATGTCAGTGAACAGGAATGCTTTATGGAATTAACACATGAAAAAAGTAATTAAGAAAACATACATTCTTCTCTAATTCCTCAGTGAACCAATCACAAAAAAGACAGGCTAGGAAATCTGGCGAGTTAGGAATCTCATGATAAGTTCTTTCTCAACTACATAGTAATGTAATTTGCAGTGTTTCAGCTATATATATTTTGCTGCTGTTGGCCCGACACCGCTGCTGAAAAAAAAATCCTAGAGGAAACGTTGCATTCATCTACAGAACACAGTATAAGACTCTACACTGCACAATGCAGTTCCTTATGGGTTTTGTTCCATTACGTTTTACGTTCATCAAGTGCTGCTGGCTTATGGAGCAAGCAAAGAATAAAATACGTAAATGTGAGGAAAAGCCTTTTGTTTTTATTCCGCAAAGAGGTTCAATTATCTCCCCCTTGTTGTTTGTATTAAGCATTCTCTATCGGTATCTTGTTAAACCAGCTGAACACTTTATGCCTTTACAACTGTTCTGCAGTTCACTGTTAAATTAACAAATCTTACTTTCCCTTTAGCACTACTAATGTTTCTAATGATCTCAGGGTCTTTGTTTCCTTCTTTCCACACACTGCAGAGCAGTCTACATCACAAACATTTTACTGCAGCAAAAGGTTATAAACACCTAAAAATTCTGCCTTCTGCATTGCTTGACCTTACAAAAAGGAAATACATTAAAGTGGTTGATCATATTCAAAAACATCACCTATTCTCTTTTGACATGGACCAAAACTTCAATATGCATGTGTGAAATCCTGTCAGCAGATGCAGATGTTAATGCCATTGCTCCTGTTCAGCCTACTTGTAAGAAGAAATGAAACTAAGTCTTTGTACTTCAAATGAACATTCACCCAGGTCTAGCATCAAGACTGAATTCCTGTCTAATCTCTTAAAAGGTTCTTTGTTTAATTGCATAGTTCTTTAATTGTACAGGAAAAAAATAGATTGGTACAGTACTTTCACATCACATTCACACATTTAATTTACAAAAACAGGTCTTTAAAGAACTACTCATTGCAAGGTTCTTCAGGCACCAATCCAAACAAAGTTTTCAACTTTTATTGGTGATTTAGAACCACAGAATGAGCTGTGCATCGCTAAAGTCAGAGTGTGTTTATGATCAAAGCTGAGAACGAGGAAAAAAGGCTATCACAACGACTATACAGCACAAGTAATATATTCAAGAACTATGACTTTCCCAACTTAGAAACTGGGTTATGTCTTTACACCGGTTTCCTGAAAAGCTGATTGAAGCCAGACGACAACTTCTAACCACACAGATTGGGAAATTAAAACACTTTCTTCACTTAGTTCAGAGCTGGCAGTTAATCCTTTAGGGCATACTCTTTCCCATTTCACCTCAAGCAGAGTCCTTGAAGGTCAGACAAAACATTTACCATTCATATCTGAATGCCATCAAAAGTGCGAAAACAAACCATCATATGTACCATACATATGAGGCTAGACCAATGATCAGCGTGTTTTGAGATATAATGTGGAATTCTTCTGATCTTTTTGCATGATTCAGATTGAGATGTTAAGTCATTTAGAGGGGTTTAATGTGAAATAGTGTATTTTAGAAAAACTTTTCTAACTAAAACAACATTACACTGATGGTCATAGGAATATGAATACAGCCATTTTATTTGTTATCCAAAATGACCACCTTACATTTCTTGGTGGTCTTAGTTTCCATATATAATAATGATAATTGTAAAATAGTGGTAAATCCAATAAAGTATGTTTTCTTTGAAGACTATAATTCCAGAACCACGCATGTACCTTTCCACCATTAATGTATTTAAAAAAAATAATTTTAGAATTAACCATAAAACTATCGTAAAGCCATGTCTCAGGCATCAGGCTACACATTCATAACCATTTAAAGTTTCTATAGGACAGTGCATTTCACTTCAAACCACTCTGAATTACTTGTGTTTACATTGTAACCATTTATTATGTTTTGGTTTTTTTTTTTTAAATCATGGTTCTTTTTTAAGAGGATGCTGAGATAAAAGTAAGGCATATTAAAAAACTATAACTTAGTCAGGTTTGTGAAACCATTAAAGAACTCCATACACTAACATCAGTTCCAGTATAGCATTAGCTATGTTGTCTTGTTTAGGACTGCCCTGTTACTCAATCAGGTCATGCAGTGAAAGCCTAAATTATGGCCAGACAACAACAGCTATCGTCACATTTGTCACTGGGCCAGTCATTTTCACTTTTGAGTGTGGGAAATATTATCTAACTAATAGACAAATATGCTGACTACATGCAAACCAGTTGATGGTTGAGGTATTAGCCTATAGTAGTGGTACTCTTGTACCCAGTGCCCTGCACATTTTGGTGTTTTCTCTGCTCTCAACACACCCGATCCAACTCATCAACTTATGAACAACCTACACATTTAGAAATGAAAGACAGCTCAACTTAACTGATTACACTGCTTTTCTTGAGCTGAGACCCTATTACAGGCATTTTCTCCTCTTGGGCTTCTAGATATGCACAGCGGTGGCATCACTGGGGTTGAAACTCACAACTTCCTAATGTTGGGGTGAATTCTTAGACTACTGCACCATTAAGGACACTCTGAGCAACTGCAGGAGCTTGCAAGTGGTGCAACAGACTAAGCATTCATCCCCTACCAAGAGGTTGAAAATTTTAACTCCAGAGATGCCATAGCTGTCCATTAGGAGAAAATGCCCGGTGGGATTGTCTAATGCAAAGACATCGTAACAACAGCAGAACAATAGCAAAAAATGATTCTTTATAGAACTCATGGTTCTAAATAGAACCATTCCCTTCATTTAAGAACAATCTTTTTTAAGAGCGCAGTTACCTTATTTGTAAGTTGAGCTCACTTTTTTTTTTTTTTGATCATGCAAGGTTATATGCAAGTCCAGAAAAGAGGCACGTTAGGTCCTAACCAAAGCCACTCTGAAATAACACGAGCATGCAGTGCACCGAGCAACGCACACAAAAAGAAGATAGCTGGAGCCCGCCACTTACCGGCCACGCGAAACTGAATCGTAAAACAATCCTGGCCTTGTCCGCGACGGCCGTGCCCTTGGTGGTGAACGTATTACCCCCGAGAATGGGCGTAGATCCAGTGCCGAAGCTGCACGGTCCCGCGGCGGACACGCGCGACTGGTATTCCTTGAGGCAGACCCTGAAGTACGTGTCGCATTGGTCGGGCGCGCACGCGCGCTCAGCGCCGACGCTCCGCGCGCCCCCGCAGCACGCGCCGCTCTGAAGCTCGCCGCGCGCGTTCTGCATGGACAGGATCTCCAGTTCGAAGTGTCCAGACGCAGTGCACACCTGTTCAGGGGAGGTCAGAGAGACAGGCGTTGGAGGAAACACGCTTAAAAAATTCTGAAAAAAGGCGAGAATCCACGTCTGCCCACTGAAAAAATGTGCAGTCATGTCTGTCCTCAGTTTCAAACTCTTACTCCAGCTGCTCTAACAATTTACTCTATCGAGCATGCGCATATCTTTAGTATAATGAAATAATTAAATATGAATTCAATACGGACACAGCTTAATGGTGCTATTTACCCCTGGTAAGCTGATTTAGCTGATCTAAATATCGTAATTATTCTTTTAATGCTGGTAACATTTTCTGATATCTAGGTTGTCAAACTATCCTACCTATACATTTCAATGCTGATAGGGTGACTTAGGCTAACAGAATACACCACCTACAGTTTATGTACGGAGCTACCTATAAATATGTGTTACAGTAGGACATTTCGACAAGACAGCAGAATTCTTCAGAACAGCTACCGTCAGCCCCGCTCACTGAGACACTAACAGCACATAGCTCAGTTCACTTTCTCTAACCTGAAAAACACCTCCGAACGTTCACAACTTTCGCTGCGGTTTACGCTCCGAAGGAAATGTTTAGAGCCTTTAGCAGTCTGAAACTAAAGCACGTACAAAAACACTGTGAAATCAGTGCTCTAAAGAAAGAACGTCACTAACCGTGACTTAACTTACAACAAAAAGACATAGACACAAAAGTAAAGAAAACATTCACAAAACGTCTGGCTACGATTCATGTTTTTGGGGAGCCTAAAGAAGTATGAAGTGCGGTATAAACAAGTCCAAAGCTCATAGCGTAATCATGGAAGTGAAAAAAAAATAAAAGAATGAGGCGAAGAAAGAAAGAAAGAACGTACCTTCGTCCGCCAGCACAAGAAAAAGACATGGAGGCAAAACGCTGCGAACGCTGAGCTCCTTGGCAAAAGCATACCGCTGCCGCTTCGCTTTCAAACTACACTGGTCTACAGCCGCCTCACGGCTCTCATACACTCCTCGTCTTTAACATGCACGGGTGGAGAGCACCACAATCTTTCAAAAGAGTCCTTTCAAAGTTTGTTTTCACCTCCTTCCAAGTGAAAAAAGGAAACTCCTAATGCACCCTTAACTCCAGCGTATCAGAAATGCTTATCTTCTCCTCTGTTGCTGGTGTTTTTCTTTGCTAATTTTTTCCTCTCTCGGTGGAAAGGGTTCGTTATACAGAAGCCATGAGAGCGAGTGTCGTCCGCAAGCGGCTGGAGAAGTGAACTGTGCTCTATGGGCAGCGGGTTCAGCGCGCAGTGAACAGGGCTGCGAACGCATGCGTCACTTTAATATTCAAGAGCTGTTGGAGGCTGGCTGGCACGGAGTCCCTCCCAGACTCCAGACAGAGTACGGATGAACTTCATCTTGTTGGAGTTATAGTGCCTTCTTATAGGCTACAACTTATATATATAATTTCCAATTTAGCTGTGTTTTAAATCAGTGACACAAATGTTATTCATTTATCTCTAACTTTCAGCACTCTGGAAATTTCTCTCCGGATCGTTTCCTTTCTGATCAAATCCTTATAATATGCAATGAATATAGAGATCTCTCCTTTTTTAAGATCACTTTTAAGGTGAAATGGCAGGGAAATGCCGTCCAGAATAGAAATGATTTTGTAGACACCTTCTTTAGTTGTAATGTGAGCGTTTTGGTTTTGTCATCGTCGCTCGCTCTCGTTGCCTGTTAAAAGGCACTGTGAAAGAGGAAGGAAAGTAAACCGTTTGTCGTTACTCTAAAGTTAACTTTGTCTTGTCAGTCAGAACAGAGTGTTGCACAGGTCCAGCAGGCAACAAATAATGCTAGTGTGAATGTTAGTATAGCGATGTTATAGTAATGTTAGATCCAGCGTACTTCCACTGGTAGACTGCTGCTTCCACAGTAAATCAATATTTTAATTCAGCTCCGTTATTTACATGGATAGCTCTTTTTACATCAAACATTGTCAGGATTGACACAGCATCATACAAAACTGAGAGTGAGAGAAAATAAATGTAATAAAGGTATAATAGTACAACCCCATCTCCAGAAAAGTTGAGACGCTGTGCAGAATGTAAATAAAAATATTTTTTAAAAGAAAATATTACAAAGACAACATATAAAATGTTGAAACTGAGAAATTTTATTATTTTTGAAAAACACATGCCCATTTTGAATTTGATGCCAACAACAAGTTACAAAAAAGTTGGGATGGGGATATGTTTTCCACTGCGTTTCATCACCTCTTCTTTTGACAACACTCTATAAGCATTTGGGAACTGAGGAGACCAATAGCTATAGTTTTGAAAGTGTGAAAATGTTTTCTCATTCTTGTTTGTTATAGGATTTCAGCTCTTCAACAGTTTGGGGTCTCTTTTGTCATATTTCTCGTTTTATAAAGTACCAAATGTTTTCAGTGGTGAAAGGTCTGGATTGCAAGCAGGTCACCCGGACTATTTTAATACGGAGCAATGCTGTTGTAATATGTGCAGAATGTGGTTTGGCATTGTCTTGCTAAAGTAAGCAAGGCCTTCCCTGAAAAAGACATTATCTGGATGGTAGAATATGTTGCCAAAACATGTATATATCTTTCAGCATTAATGGTGCCTTCACAGATGTGCAAGTCACCCACATCATGTGCGCTAATGCACCCCTATGCCATCATGAATACTGGCTTTTGAACTGTGCACTGATAACAAGCTGAGTGGTCTTTAGCCC
>JAILXH010034421.1:18150-28255 GCA_023558415.1 Piaractus mesopotamicus
CTTTATCACCAAACTGTCATAAAACAATGTCTCAGTCATCAGGCATCATAACCAGTGACCTGTGAGCAATACTGTTTTGTGAGCAAGGCTTTGTTTACATCTTAACCTTTTATGTAGAAATTTTGAACAACTGATTGGAGTTCTACTTTAAATTGGTATACGCTTACTTCTAGGCTTCTATGTGGCCCCCGAAATGGGGATAACAGGCTTATATGTCATTTGCACTAAAAGGACCATTTATATCTTGATGTCAACATGATGGGTCCTTAAAAGGCACTTTCACTAGCCATAGATTTCTCAGTTGTGGTGTGAACTTTGCCACATTAATGTGCAGCCACTCCTGCAGCATTTGTGAGTACACAGACCACAAAGGCATGTCTTTATTGCCCCAACAGCTCTTGTTGCCTTCTTGTGGATATGGGGCAAAAGCCCATAAAAATGGTTTAAAATACAGGTATTATGGAACTGGTAATAAAGAGTATGGAATTTCAGTCACCCATGCCATGGATAGATGTGTTTACGAATGCAGTGGATTGTCTGCCTTTTCCGCAATTATGCAACAGCCACAAAGAGCATTCCCCCAGACCCTGATGTACACAGATAGAAGGCAAGAGAGAGTAGTTAATCTGTAACTAGAAGAACATTTCGCCATCTCATTTTATAACTACTGTGGTGTGTGGAATGAGCAACACATTTCATGATTTCTTCTGAGAAGTACCCAGAATCGTATACAGGAGGACACTTCCAGATGTCTCTCAAATTGCTCAGTAGTTCACGCTCATGGGAACCGTCTCCCTAGTCTTGCTCATGTTATCTGTGTCAGTTAGATCAGAGGGGATTAGGACAAAAAGAAAAGAAATTTGGAAGAACAACAAATTATTTTGTTGTCTTATGAACTACAAAGTGGTAGATCAACAGAAACTCTGCTGATTCAAAACACATTACTATGGAAAACGCACAATAGGTTTTCGGTAGGGTTATTATTTTAGGGAGCTAAACATTCTGAGAACTCAAAATGTCAGCCTATGTAGTTTTCTTTTTATATTTTAGGTTTCAATGTTATATCTCAATATACTTCTTAAGCTCAAATAAACAGCCGATATAGTCTTAAATAAAATAAATATTTTAGTTTAATTAATTTTAATTTAAATTAATATTTAGGTGGAGCTGCCAATTATTCTTTATGGTTTCTGATAATTACCTTGTATATCTCTTTTTGTTTTATTAGTTCTCATCATACAGAAGTTTTTTGTGCATATTATTCCCATGAAAAAGATTAGACTTGGATATATTTTACATGCTTTTTATTTAAACCCTGCTTAAGGTTTTGCCCTATTATCAGGAGATCATGAGCTTAAATCCCAGGAGCTGTCACAACCAAAAAACTCACTAATTATTAGAGAATTACTGTTGACATTTTCACTGATAAAATGCTATTGGGTCACCAATATAGGCCAATATTACTGTCCAAACAATACATCAGTTGGGCCCTAGTTTTACAAAGTACATGGAAATGTGTCTATATTATTATCCATGGTAAAAGACTGTATGCTACAGATGCATTAGATAGAGACAAAACAATGGTGGAGAATTTCTTTGAACAACCATACACTAAAAGTTTCGTTAGGGAAAAGTAGGTGCTTCTCCTATGGAATAAGCCCGAAGAACAGTTTTGCACATTTGCTTTTAAGAATTAAGAAAAAAGAAACACTGCGCTGCAGTATGCTATTAAGTTAGTCTGCCTCTTTGCCTATTGTATTATAGTTATATCATAATTATCATTATTATTAAGTGCCACTAATTCATTTCTGAGTCCAGGTGACCATTTGGATAATATTTCTCCAGAATGTCCTGTCTTCTGTTTGGGTCTTCAGGCTTCTGAATGGCTGCTGGTTCATGATTTCTCTGATTGTATTCATCCGTCTTCTTGTTGGTTGTCCTCTTCCTCTTTTAACTATTCCAAGCATAGACTGGTGACCTGTCCAGGGTGTATCCTGCCTTCTACCCAATGACTGTTGGGATTAGGCTCCAGCTCCCTCCACGACCCAGAAGGATAAGCAGCTTAGAAGGTGTGTGTGTGTGTGTGTGTGTGTGTGTGTGTGTGTGTGTGTGTTTGTGTGTATTCCAAGCATAATGGTCTTTTCCAATGAATTGGTTCTTCTCAGTATATGTTCAAAATAAGATTCAGTTTAGTTATCTTTGCTCAAAGTGAGAGGTGAAGCTTGATTTGTTTGAGGATCCAATCCATTGTATGACAAATCTAAATCGTAATTTGTTACTTATCTGACATTAATTCGTGTGGCCACTTAAATGAGAGCATTTGCATGTTTAATTCCATGTGCCCTACTGATATTTCCTGTCTGTGAGGTTCAAGATTAAAGGTGAGCTAGCCCTTTGTCCTGGCTGCAGTGCCTCTGAAACATTCCAATCCCTTGAGGGATCTCACATTACTCACATTATTCAAACGGTTGCTCTGTGTAATAAGGGTTAATAAGGCTTACTCTTTAAACTTTGAGACTTGACCACTTTCTCATCCAAAGGGGTTTTTTTTTGAACGAAATTATATGCTCATTTCCTTTTTGTCTGAGGGCTTCAGATTTCTGAGTCACCAAGACTGACAGATCATGCCGAAGGATTTTGAGCGCCATACGTTTTTGAGGCTGTTCGCAAATGGACTGCTGATCATACATTCATCAGACCTATTCTTTTAGGTTTGAACTTGTGACCCAGCTAGCATAATTTGTTTCCCAAAACATTTTTTGAGAGTCAAACAAATATTCTTAGAACATCATTCTCACATTCCTAGTACCCACATTTAGCAGTCACTTTAGGCTGGACATTTCAATCCACACAATTTTTTTCACACTGCTGTGAAGTTTGGAAGTGCTGCATAAGATGTGTACCATGTTTTAGACCATCTTCTAACACTGACCGCTTCGTATATTTATGACATTTTCTCAACACTTGAAACAGAAAAGAATAATTTCAGCTTCTTTACAGTGAGAAGGCAACTTACATCTTTTGGTTAATTACGTCTTAGTCATCGATGGCTGAATTGAAGCTGAACTATGTAGGGTAGATCTCTGAACTGGGCACCTCTGATTTACCACAATTTAACCAAGAAAGAATATTTTAATTGAACATGTTGGAAATATTTTGAGGTACATGAACACTCTAGGTATGTTACCAATGCTGCTGGTTTGAGGAGTGTCTGGGGAACTGTAGGGAGGAAAACTCTGAAAACTACAGTTTAACTGGACCTCCTCTGCTGAAAAACTGAGAGAGGGCTGGAAGAGTTAAGGAGAAACAGGGAGCAGACAGGGTGCCTTTGTTCAAATTCCCTGTTTTGTATGTGTTTCTACGTGTGAAGCTTAACACAACTTTTACAGAGAACGTATGCAAGCCCATTTTAGTGCACAGTTACTGTTTACTGGTAACAAGCTTGATGTCTCTGTTCTCTTTAACACAGAGGACGTGGTTTCCTTGATTTCCAACAAAAATTTAAAATTTCGATTTGTCAGACCACAGGACACTTTTTCACTTTGCTTCAGTCCTTCTTTAATGAGTTTGGTCCCAGAGAAGGCGGTGGTGTTTCTAGATCCTGTTTATATATGGTTTCTTCTTTGCATGGTAGAAGTTTAAATTGTTTTTGTGGATGCAGCGACAAACTTCACAGTTCACAGTTTTCAGCAGTTTTCAGAAGTGTTCCTAAACCCATGAAGTGATTTACAGAATCATGTCTGTCATGTCTGTTAATGCAGTGCTACCTGAGGGCCAGAAGATCATGGCTAGCCAATATTAGTTTTTGGCCTTGTCCTTTGCATACAAATCTCTGTATTCTCGTACTCTTTTAACAATATTATGTACTGTAGGTTCTTTGCTATTTTATGTTAACGTCTTAGTCTAGTTTATTCTTGAAGTCTTTCCCAGAGTGGTGAACCTCTCCCCATCTTTACTTCTGAAAGACTCAGCTTCTCTGGGATGGTCTTTTTTATACCCAATCATGTTACTAACCTGTTGTGAGATGTTCCACCAGGTGTTTTTTTTAACATTATACAAATTACCAGTCTTCTGTGGCCCCTGTCCCAACTTTTTTGGGGGGGGATTTTTTCCCAAATTTTCTCCCCAGTTTGGTCATGATCAAGTCCACCCACTAATTAGGACTCCCCCAAGCACACGATATGAGCTATTAGGGTGCGTTAGTGAGGGCGAAGGCTCAGAGAACTGCTGCTCACACAACGTCATTGGACAACCGAACTTGCTCGGAGGAAAGTGCCAGTTCTGTTACGTCAGCTAACAGACGTCTGTGCTGACTAGCATCATGCTGAGTCATTGGGGGAGAGGGAGGCCTTCCTACCCACCCCTCCAGAGAGCGAGGCCAATTGTGCTCTCTTGGACTCCCAGCCACGGATGGCTGTAGCATCACCAGGGATCTGATGAGAAGGGCAACGCTTAGACAGCTGCACCACTTGATTTTTTTTAAACGATTTTCTGGAATCAAATTCAAAATGGCCATATATTTTTCAAAGAACAATAACATGTCTCATGTCAATAACATCAGAGTTGTTGTCTTTGGACTATTTTTAATGAAATATTGGTTTTAAATGATTTGCACATCATCATATTCTGTTTTTATTTATATTTTGCACAGCATCCCAACTTTTTTGGAAACAGGGTTGCACATGTACCCATAGCACTGTTTGTAGAACAGTAGGCAGCTCAGTGAGTGGAGATACAATCAACTGAAACTGCTAGTTTAAGGAATCATGGGAAATTGACATTGTACTGTATGGCCTGTTTCTAAGGCCTCTTCCCACTTAGCACTGGTCTCTGCAAAGACCCCAGGGCTTGAGCCCCTGACCTTCCCCCACTCAAACTGTACAAGTACTCTCTTGGTTTGTGTGTATATTGTGTTCTATATCACCATTTTTCAAAGTCTGCCTCAGTGAGGTCTAGTTCAGCATCACTCAGGAAACAGCAATAACTTGTGGGTTTTTCTTTGAGCCCCTGTCCCCCAAAATGTCTCTCCATGTGCATTAACACTGGTATTGTTCCCCTCCAAATTTTAACTGTAAAACTTTTTACAGTTTACTTAAGAAAAGTTATTTATGGAATTGCTTCTAATTAAAAATGAATGCAATGTAAGAATGTCAAATTTTACCAATTGAAAGTCAACCCTACAATAACGGTAACCAAAAATGACATGAGGGATATTCTTTTGGTAAGAAACAAGTGGCCACCTGACTGTACACAATATTTATAGATTTATGTATAAAGGATTATGTAAAATTAGCCAAGGTGGAATCATGAAAACCAGATGTAGGCTGGTCAAAAAGACTGTGACACAGAGAGAAAATGTCTTTAGAGGAAACTTTACAGAGAACATAATATGTTTTCAAATAGAACATATATCCTAGCACGACTCAACCCTATGGGTAGCCCTCTTCTAGTGTTAATGCAATTATGATAATGACCACACATGGGTGTAGTGAGTGTTTAGGGAAGGCCAGATTCAACTAAGTATTAGTATGGGTTGTCAGATTGGCCCATAATTTATGGACCCTCTTCCTTAGCCCTGTTCCTCAGCTTTCCAACAGGATCAGTTAAGGCCCTTGAGCGTAACTAAATCAACTCAAGCTGCAGGAACAAAGGGCTCAGCGGCTGCTGGAGAGATGGCTATCTATTGTTGTCAGACACTCAATGCCATATACCAATCCAATTACTTAAGCCTGTTGCCACCTCTCCTATTACAGTGGCCTATTGAGGCAGGCTTGAATGCAGCTTGAGTCCCTTTGACAAGAATGTGGTGGAACAGATTATGTCCTTAATGAGAAATGCCCTGTGCCTTCATTCAAAGCTTACCCTTTATGCTCTCAGCACCAATGATCATTCTTGGACTGTGCAATCAGTACACTCTTATACACAAATAAAGTAGACACAAAAATGAATTTTACATTACATTATATTCGGTTACTAAACTACTTAAACCACACAGAATTTGAGGGGCCCATTTACTGCATTTTTGTTGTGTTGTGTTTTATTTTCTTTCCCTGAAGTCCATTTATAACATTTACTGAAACTCGCTTGTTTTGTAACAGGATTTCATGCATATTTATTTTTCTATCAATTACTGTTCTTGTTCTGTGAGAAGTGTGTTTAAGCTGTTTTTCTGTGTTTTAACCCATACTCTTTCACATCTCCTTCATAGAAAGGACTAACAGTATATTTTAGACATCATTTATAAAACAGTGTTTATGGAACAAACTGTGTACAGCAAATATCAAATTCCTAAAAATAAACTTTTTGGGGCTCCCAAGAGGTACAACGGTCTACATGGTCGATCACTGGCAATCCGTCCAAAAGAGCATATTTGGCCTCACTGTTTCTGGGTGCGACGGATCCCCTCATCATTTAGCATGACGCTAGGCAAAGCAGGCATCTTTTAGTTGAAGTAAGAGAATTAGCTGTGTTCTTGTCCAAGTTCACTGAGCCGTCCAATGAGTCCACTTTAGAAGCAGTTAGTAGTTAGTAGCAGGTTTTATGCATCTCAGAGGAAGCAGATGTTAACCTTCACTCTCCCAGCCTGGTAGCACTGTGCAATATTAATCAATCAATCAATCAACCTTTATTTAAACTCGGAGTACACTGAGGGAGACCCTCATTTACAATGTAGCCAATACAGAGATAGGGACTGATAAGTTAAATGGTAAAAACATAACATATGCTAAAAAGTAATAATAATCATAACAGTGAATAAAAAAAATCAATAAACCATAAAAAAATAAGATAGTAAATAAGATGAATATAGTAAATAATATAGTAAATAAGATGAAATAAGCATACATAAAAAAAAAATCATAAAATAAATAAAGAAATAAAAGATCTAAAACAATAGCTTGGCAACATAAAAACAAAAACACAACAATAAAAAAATAACTAAAAACATAGTAAAACAGTTGCAGGCTGATTGGAGGTGGGAAGTCCTAGCCAGTGGGTGGAACTAGCTGAGACAAAAAAAAATTATACATATTTATTATGGAGAACGTGTCTTGAAAAAAAAACCAGAAACAAACTGTAAAAATAAATAAATAAAAACATGAACAAAAAACAAAAAAGCATGAATAAATAAATAAATAAATAAATAAATAAATAAATGTGAGCTATAAAATCATAAATAAATTAATAATTAAAAGTGGGTTAGAAATTCATAATAAATAAATAAATAAATAAATACATACGCATTTATGAGCTGCAAATGAATTAACATTTAATTAATTTCTCCTTTTATTAATTTATCTATCTATCTATCTATCTATCTATCTATTTATTTATTTATTTATTTATTTATGCATTTCTTCCTCCAGTCCATGCTAACGAGGAGGGCAACACTAACGTAACTCTAACAAACTATTTTTTGAGGCTGGCTTGCAAGGCGGACCAGATGCCACTAGACCCGTTATTTTGGTACGTGGTTATAGCTTGGTTGTACATTTCAATGAAAAAACTTTGAAGAACTTTTATGTTATGCGAAGGTCATTTCAGCCTCCTTACACTCTCACAAGAATTCTTATTGGTTCTTCCACAGTGGCAGCTTGTTGTTTGAGAATGAGGGATCATTAGATCGTTAGAGATACATCAAATTAGTATAATATTCCAGCAAATACTGTAAGTTGTCGTTTTTGTATCTGGCTTTTCAAAAAGTTTTTTATCACTGCAGTGTTTGTGTGCGCACAAACCACAGATTGTTAGAGTCATAAATGAATAACTACCCTTGGTAAGTTTGGCTTGTAATTTTTCAATCTCAGATAGAAGACAGACAGTGAACACTGTAACATGTCTCACAGCATCAGTTAAAAGTGCAAACAGCTGGGTTCTTGGACCATTCCACATTTGGACATTTACTGGCAGACAAACAGAGAATTTGGAGGAGGATGGGGTTTAAAGAACTTCAGTGCCTTTCGGAAATAATGACGTACTAATGTTATTCCAAAAATAATACTGTTGTGGACAGTCAACATGTGCTCTCACTTGGGAGAGAAGAAGGGAAAGGATGAGAGACGCTGGGCAAGGGATGGAGGGAAAACAGTGAAATAAAATGGGAAAGGTGAAGAGATATTAAAGCTTTTGGAAAACGTTTGTTAGTTGGACTTTTTGTGCCTCCTTTTGTTCCATCTTTGTGCTCAAAAATGTATTTTCAGATGTATGCAGAACTGTACATGTGTACACGTGTTAAAATGTTTGGAATCACTTTGTTATTTTATATACAATCCCAATTCCAAAAAAGTTGGACAGTGGGTAAAATGCAAATAAAACACATAAACACACACATTTTCTAAACCACTTATGCTTCTGGGTGTGGGGGTGGGGGTGGGAGGTTGGTTGGGGTCCGGGGGTTGGGGGGTGTTGGTGCTGGAGCCTATCTCAGCGGTCATTGGGCGAAAGGCAGGATACACCCTGGACAGGTCGCCGGTACATCGCATGGCAAACAAACAGACAAATACACTCACACACACTCACACCTAGGGGCAATTTAGCATGTCCAGTTGGCCTGACTACATGTCCTTGGACTGTGGAATCCACACAGACATGTGGACAAAAATATAATACAGTGATTCATAAATCTACTTTGACCTACATTTGAATTAAAACAGTACAAGGACAAGATATTTAATGTTTTACTTTACCAACTTAATTGTTTTATAAATCTACACTTATTCTGAAATTGATGCCTGCAACACATTGCAAAAAAGGCAGGAGCAATTTTAGTCTAGGAACATTGTGAAATGTTCAAAAAAACCTATCATCTTAAACAGGTGATGCAGTCAATCTTGAGTATATAAGGAGCATCCAGAAAAGGCCTAGAGATTTATGAGCAAGCATGGGTCAAGGCTCATCACTCAGAAACGTTGCCGACTTCTCTAAGCTCGAGCTTATCTGAAATAGATGATACACAGTGGAAACGTAATTATATTACTGTCAAACTTTCAGACTATCAATGGAAATAATGGATGTCATGTTCTCCAGGCCAAAGAATGAAAGGAACATCCAGACTGTTACCAGCATAAAGCTCAAAAGTGTAGAAAGTGTAGGCACCAGATGAACACAGAAGACACTTTTTGGAGCAACGTATACTGCCTTCTAGATGATGTCTTTTTCAGGGACATCTATGCTTTTTTTCAACTCAAAAGTAATTGGACAAACTAACAATCTTAAATGAATCTGGCATTTTTAATGCTCTGTTGCAATCCTTTGTAGTCAACGACTGCCTGAGGTCTGGACCCATAGACATCACCAGGTGCTAGGTTTCTTCCCTGTTGCTGCTCTGCCATGCCTTTACTACAGTTTTCTTCAGTACCTGCTTATTCTGTTTTCCCTCTCCATTCTTTTTCCAGTTCCTTTCCCATTATTCTGGTACAAGATGATCTTTGTTTCATCTGTTCATAAGATGTTGTTCCAGAACTATACAGGCTTTTTTTATGTTTTCTTGGGAAAATCTAAAGTGGTCTTCCTTTGCAAGCCTAACCAAGGATTTACATCTTGTGGTAAACCCTCTGTATTCACTCTGGTGATGTCTTCTCTTGATTGTTGACTTTAATGTGCCTACCTCCTGGAGGGTGGTCTTGATCTGGTCAACTGTTCAGAAGAGATTTTTCCTCATCAGGGAAAGAAATCTTCTGCCATCCAATACAGATCTTCTGGGCCTTTTGGTGTTTCTGAAGTCACCAGTGCAACCTGTTTTTTAAGAATGTGCTTTGGACTTCATATTGCGAGTTAACAGCAACAGATTCATCATCATCATCATCGTTAACCGCTTAGTCCAGCTAGGGTCATGGTAGCAGTTGGGAGAGCAGAGAATCCCAGACAACCCTTTCCCCCACAACTTCCTCCAGCTCCCCCCGGGGACCCCAAGCCGCTCCCAAGCCAACCTGGAGATATAATCCCTCCAGCGCGTCCTAGGATGACCCCGGGGTCTTGTCAGGGTACGCCGTGCCTGGTACACCCCCACCGGGAGGCGTCCAGGGGGCATCTGGATCAGATGCCCAAACCACCTCAGCTGGCTCCTCTCAATGCGGAGGAGTAGCGGCTCTACTCCGAGCTCCTCCCG
>JAILXH010034456.1:0-12123 GCA_023558415.1 Piaractus mesopotamicus
GTGTGTGTGTGTGTGTGTGTGTGTGTGTGTGTTGGGGTTGGAACACAAAAATGGACACGTTACAATATTGATTATGATGAAAGAAAAATCAGAGTTAGTAGAGGCTAATTTTGTATTTTCAGAGGCCTGTTAGAAACACAGGCCAATGAATTAATCCTGAATTAGACAGGCACACAATGTAACAAGCCACCGAGTCCAGCCAGCGTGAACACCCTGCAGTGAAGGCCACACATAAGCTCAAAGTGCAGTGTCCTGACACTGACAGTAAATGGCTGCTCTGTATGGACTCACGTTGGTCCTGCATTGTGTTGCCCTTGTAGTTGTCTGCATCGGCCCTGCAGCTTCCATTGTGTCTCCAGTCTTGCACCCCGTTGGGAACAAGGCCTAGGGGTCAAAGGGGAAACGACGCATGGAAAGAGAGGACTTGTTCCACAGCTGACCCCCACCCCCCCACCAAATTACCCCCAACCCTCTGAACCATACACAGCCTTCTTTCAGTGCTCAGTGAAAACCCAAAACACAGCAACACACACAAACACACATTGTTTTGGTGCTATGTGGGCTGTTGTGTAATGAATCTAGGCTAAGCTGGTAATTAGGAGAGGACACGACGCCCCCGTGGCTCAGGCCTGGACACTCAGGCCAGACCTGCAGTGCCAGCTCCACAGCTGACAGGAGCTCACGTGACCCCGGTGAGGCAGCCCTGGAGGCGGAGGGCCCCCTGACGCCCATCATATGGCATGCCCTGGAGGGCTAGAGAAAAGAGCAGGAGAACAGAGGTGGTCGTTACAAGAGCCGGCCAATAAAACGAAAGCTTAAAATGGTGCTTATGGAGTCCGACCTCTTTCTGCCCGAGGGTAACTTCCTCACTCACCTCATCCTCTTTTTGTTTTCTTTCAGTTGTTCTTTTTACATCTCTGCCACTGAAAACTTGCAAAATAAAGTCCCCTTTTATCCCCCCTGTTGTGATGTCAGCACTCAAACCTTTAAGTTGTTTAAACCACCTTTGGACCAACATGTGCTTTTAGCGGTAATTTGGAAAACTTTCAAATTTAGGCAAAAGACAATTAGATGTACATGAAGCTGAGTGTTGCAAAACAGCAACAAAGCAGTGTGATTAAAGTAAACAAAAGGATTCACGCTAGCAGATAACCGCAATCATTATGATAATCAAGAAACCTTTTATTAAGTTTAATACAATTTAGACAATACAAACACAACATATATAACACTAACTATTGTCAATACCACACAAAAATGTATTAAATCCAAACTATACTTCTACTGAATTGGTTCAAATCTGAATTTTCAGACTTTTAACTGACTTGGACTTTAGACTAAAATCATTTTGCTTTGAGTGACCATATACCTACATTATGTTTACATTATGAAAATAAATGACTGAATATTCCATTTTGTCATTACCAAAACAATCATAACTAAAACCTTACCAGATGTTTCAGTTGTAACTGTTTCAGTAGTGACATTTTAGCTAATTTTGAACAGAACTCAAAATGTTAGCCAGTACATGTCTAGCAAACACAGCTTTGAACAGCTGTACACATATAAAGTCATAATATTTTAAAATAAAACACAAAAAAGTTACTTAATAGCAGATAAATATATGTTTTGATAGTGACTTCTTAAAGTTACACACCGATTTTAGACTTTGGGATACATTTACTTCAAAACAAGGCCATCTAACTGCTCACCATGTGAAACAGGAATACAGTCTCATTTCCTGCTCTAAAATGTAGGGGTGTCTTTCATTTCACATTAAAAGAAATCAGAAAGGTGTTTAAAAACCAGCCTTGGAAAAAAAAATAAAGACACAAGTGTAAATTTAGGGGTGAGTGTTTGGAGCAGACAGTTTCCATAGAAAGTGATTTTGTATATGTTTGGCTTATTTCCATCTCAAATACTGCCTTCGGTTTCAACAGATCCCAACATAATCCCTATAAATATCTAAAGTCTGACTGCATAATTGTTTATTTAATCGTGTTTGACTGTGGGACTGCAGTTTGAACTAACTCAGTAGAATGGTCCACAGAGCCAGATGGGAGAAGAATATCACTTTCCATGTCGGATTAGTGGAGAAGGAGAGATGCGGGGGCTGGGTGGTGGAGGTGAAAAACAGCAAATGCTATTTTTGAAAGGAACAATTGAGAAAATTGCAAATGTCAACACAATCATAAGAAAAATAAAAATAAATGAAGGATGAAAACAGCGAGGATTACAGGATTCAGTTAGGTTGCTTTTCTATGTTCTAAATGTCATCCATGACAAACCAACCAGCTCTATTTTTACTACTGATTTTTAAATGTATTAGTAAATAAGCTGATAGAAGTCAAATCTGTTTTTTAAATGATCTTTATCTCTATCTCTTTAAATATCAGAGGAATATCAGAGGACACTCTTTCTAATCAGTGAATTCAGCTACTTTAAGCTGCACTCATTGCTGACGCAGGCGTTCAGTTGTTGAAACAAAGCTTATATAATCTCTATAGAAAAGTGCTGCTAAAAGAATGGGGTGATCTGGAGCAGCCACATATGAACCTAAGGTCACTATATCCATTGACAAGCTTGGGCTAGAGGGGTACAACGCCCCCCTCCCCAGAGCCAAGCTGTGGTGCAGTGTGGAACTGCATTTTCTGGAGTAATGGAGCAACTTGACTGGCTAAATGCAATCAAATCCTCACAGCAATGCTCCAACATCTCGTGTAAAACCTTTCCAGAAGAGTAGGGACTGTTACTGCAGCAAAGGGGGACAAACTCCCTAATACCCTTGATTTCTGATATATTTAGTGTGTTCATACTTTGCCTTTAATATAGCTTCCACTCACTTTATGTGAGAGTTGCTTTCAGTTTTTTGAAGAAATTTACAGGGATATTTTTCCACACCTCCAAAGTTCAGTTAAGTCTACAACTCTGGCTTCTACAGCTCTGTTTCCAAAAAAGTTGGGAAGCTGTGCAAATGTAAATAAAAATGAATGCAGTTATGTGCAAATAATTTAATTCCATATTTAAATGAAGACAACATATCAAATGTTGGAACTAAGAAATTGTATTGTTTTTTGAAAAACATATGCTCATTGTTGTTGAGTTGTACAATAGGACAATGATCCAAAACACACCTCAAAAACTACCTTTAAACAGATACATACAATGGCTGGAGTATAGTGCAATGTTAAGAAGCAAACTTGTGTTCTTCTAACTGTCTTCTTCTAACCAAAACATCTTCATAAAAGTCTTTTTTTCTGTATTAATGTTTATTTGTATGTATTCTGATGTTACCTGGTGTTTTACAGGCAGAAACACATTTACTGCTGAGATAAATAGTCACTGCTCCATCACCAGACAAAAGCCTCTCTGTATTTTTGCCTCTCTAAACAGCTAACGCAGCACTTGTTGAGGGTGTGCTGAAGATGCTGGCGTGTTAAAGTTTACCGAGAGGCGGCGGGACTGCCCCACTGCCCTCTGGAATGCCCTCCTGATTGTGAGAAAATGTAATGAAGCAGGACTATTCATTATACATCAGCAACATCATTTATTCATCTCCCCTCTCTGTCTGTAAACATGCCTACAGCCTCTGATCGACACTGCCGCGACCCATGCATGTGTGTGTGTGTCTGAAGAGAGACTGTGTGTTTAAACCCTGGGTCTCATTTTTAGAATTTCTGTAATTCTATAATTCAGTGATTGAACAAAGTCATTTAGATTTTAGTTTGATGTGAAACGGTTTATCGTAGAGAAACTTACTGACTCGAATCACATAAAAACAAATGAACTAGTGAGTCTTTTAATTGTTTATAATGGTAAAATAGTGATAGATCCGACAAAAAAAAAGAAAGAAGTTTTCTTTGGGACTTTGTATCCTCCATGACCTTATCTATGCCAAAATCTTATCTCAAAACTATTGTAAACAATGTCTCAGGCATCAGGCAGCATATTTGTAGCCACTTCAAATAATATCTTTCTGTGAGGTTGCTTTTAGAGGCATTAAACTCTGTAGATGTCTGGTTACTATCACAACCACTGTGAACAATTCTGACTCGGTAAGTTTCTCTAGAAAGGAGCATTTTACACCAAAACACTCTGGATGACTTTGTTCACTTCTTAAGGATTTCATTATGGAGAAATTTTGAAAATTTAGTGGAATTCCCCTTTAAGTTTCAACAGCCAAAGAGGAGATGTGGGTTAGGTTTTGGCCTCAAAGAATCTTAACTTAAACTTATCTTGTATTCTTACTCTGCATCCGGATGGTCTTCTGCAGGTGACTCTGTATTCCGTAATGTATTCCGTTTTACTTTGGATTGTGGAAAGTGGAATGCGGTTGTCAAAAATTGCATCTGACCAAAAAGCTCCAGCACAGAGTTACTGCATATTGATATGACAATAGAATACAGGACAAAAATTGCAGGCCTGTCCTTACGAAGCACATGCATAATTATAACAGACCTGAAGGCCTAAGCGTCAGTAAAAGACCACCCAGTAGGAGTGACTGTGGTGTGCAGACAGGTGAGGGCTGCTAACCACATAACCTCACTTCACGTTATTAGCTCACCAACAGAGAAACCTAATTATGTGAAATCAAACGGTGCACTTCGTGGCTGAAGCGCTACGGCCTTCAATTACTGAACCTGAATGGCTTTGGTCTTAACTGTTCCCCACAGCCCCCCTTCTCCAGTAAATAGAGGCCTCGCTGATCCAACAGGCTTCATATGATTGTCAGTGCATTTTCTCTTAATGGCCTCAGAAGTGCTGATATCCACAATAAGACGAACATTAATGCACCAGCGAGTGAAAGCAGTTCGGCATCGGAGGGGATATTACATGCATTACAAATATTGAGTCCTTGAGAGGAATAGACACTACTCAGATACAATAACATCTGAATAGCACACAATTGAAATGACAGCTAACAAATAGATTTAGATCACTAAAGGGAAGTTTAGGGTCCTTGGTTAAATGCTAATACAGATGTGCTGGAATGGGTGAATTCACAACTAAATGCAAGTGATGAGTAATGGAATTGAAAAAAAAAAGAATGACTAAACACTGATATTAACTGTTCCTGAGATGCACCTGTTAATTAGCATTAGCTATTCTCTATAGCCAATTATGGCCACTTTAAGGCTTACTGTTGTAAGTGACACCCCTTAAATGGTTTATTATACACTTCTACAACTTAAGAATAACTCGGGCAGTTTGCACTGAAGTCCCTGTACTTACTGAATGATAAGCCTTAGTATGTAATAATCCTGGGATTTTACGGGATTATATACGTTTTCTAGGAACACCGAATGAACTGAGTGCATGTTTATACCTTTTCATATAATTTTTCACCTATGTAACTCTTGCACTGCTTGACGAGCTAAAGAAAATCAGTTAATCGGTGTGAAAAAAAGTCAGCGCTGGGCTTTGAGAGAGCGAAGTGATTGATATTCAGAGCAAGCCAGAAGTTTTAAAACTGCTTTTCAATGAGTCTTAGTTATTATTTCTACTGGCCACAGTTCCTGACAGTAGAGAGAGACAGAGAGAGAAAGAGAGAGAGAGAGAGAGAGAGAGAGAGAGAGAGCTGAGAGTGCAAAGCCAGTGCCACATTGCCCTCTGGTATCTCCTTTAAGTGGAGGAGGCTTTTCCCTGTTTTCTCTCTTTACCTTGCTCGTCATGAAAAATTCACGACTCCATTCCCGGCTAATTGTTAGCTACAAGACAGAGTGTGCTGCCTGGTGGAATTAAATTAACCCATTAGCCGGTGCCTCCATCAAAGCAAAGAACCTAGCGAGCGTATGAGCAGAATTTTATATTCCGTTCTTATATTGCCTTCAAATGACCTGAATAACAAAAACATTCTCTCAGAATTCAATTCATAATCATTTATCACAAAGACGTGAATCTTATTCATTGACTCCTTAAATGTGGTAAGAATGTCACACAGGGCAATTCAACAAGATTATATGAAGCCCCAAAATAACTGAACAGAGAACGGCACTCAAAGACTTTAGCGATGAGCTTCCCGCCCAATCACATCCACACAAACTGGGTCATATTCAAACACAACAAATGTGTCGCTCCGCTCTTACCCTGGGAATTGAGCGAGCTGATCTGATTCCTGTCTATCTTCATTGTCACTGATTATTAAGCAAGTCATCAGCAGCAACGTCCCCAAGCGGAGAACAGAAAACACGGACAGCGGAGGGCACGTTAATTGGCAGCTCAGAACTCACTACTGTCACAGCCTGTAAGAAACCAA
This sequence comes from Piaractus mesopotamicus, assembly GCA_023558415.1. Lineage (NCBI taxonomy): Eukaryota > Metazoa > Chordata > Actinopteri > Characiformes > Serrasalmidae > Piaractus > Piaractus mesopotamicus. The sequence goes on from JAILXH010034456.1 coordinate 6,257, forward strand.
CACGCTCACTGAGAGCACAGATCCCTCGTGTCACAGCTGAGGTCAACGATGATGTATCGACAGGCAGAAATGCCCTACTTAGTCCCCACTTTAGGCAGCGTGATGAGGGAACCTGGTGACCGTTTCAAGTGGCAGACACTTGAGGAGAGAGAACGAGATCTGATGAAGGCACATGGGTAACCAGACCTCCTCAAATGGCTAAAGAGACTGGAATGCACACTAGAATGTGCTCTGCATCACAGTAGGGCTGCAACAACTATTACCGTCAATATAAGCACTGTCAAAACACTGCCTGTCATTTATTGCTAAAAAAGGAACTCTTGGTAACACTTCAGTTGAAGGCCGCCTACATAGAGACTTCATAACACATTCATACGCAGTGGATAACAGTACTTGAATATTTATAAACAGCTTATGCCAATCATCACAACATGGCATAAGATGTTTTATGAACGAAATCATTTTCTATGTTTTTTATTGAGTTACAATGCAAAGTACTATACATACTGTACATAGCACTACTGTGTACAGTATGTACAGTACATTTTGAAAGAAGTAATTTAGAAAAATTCTTCTTGAGTTACAATACAAATACAATGCAAAGTTTTGACAGGACAACATATATTCATACATACGGAGAAATATGCACGACAATTATCATTTCAGTTTAAGGGGAACAAAACCTTCCATAGAACTGATAAATGGTGTCCGAACGAGGTCTTTGCTTTATAAGTTTGATTACGTGTGAATTATCTTTTTGTATGCTTCAGCGTTTGTTATAAATGAAACAAATGTCTGACAATTTAGGTTAATGTCAATGCAATGTCATACACTTCACAATTACATACCTTGCAATTACTGGCATAAGGTGTTTGTAAATATTGAAGTAATGCTTTATAGGTACATTATTCAATACTGTTATTCAGTTAGTGGTAGAAGGAGTGCTGAACATCCTTACTTAAGTAAAAGTACTTTACTGATAATATGCTTGAGTATGAGTAAAAGTATGAATAAAGCAGTTACTCAAGCTAGAATAAATAAGTTGTTTATTGGAAAAACACCTGACTAACTGAGTTACTTTTGTGCATATTCACAATCACGGTCTGAAAAGATTTCCGAGTCGACTTGGCTGCAGTGTTGGAAATAATCTGTACAGACAAAAAGCCAAACCTGATATTACACACATTTGTTTTCACTCTGTCACAGTTATAAAAAAATTAAAGTAAAAGTACTTTATTAGAAACGAACTGAAGTAAAAGTGCTATGATTTATTATGCTACTCCAAAAAATACCATTACAGGGAAAATGTGCTCAAGTACTGCAATGAGTGTAACTGTAATTTTCTGCCTTCACCTCTGAGCATAGATATGCATGTTAATAGTTTGGCCATTGAGCAGTGCACGTGCTTTTCCACCTAAATTAATCCCAAACATTTTTCAGCTTCAGGAATGAAATAAAAACACCACCTCGGACAGTCAGGAAATGATACACCATCTTTTAGCCTATGAATTCTGACTAATTTACTGCCGCCACCGTTCTCACCGCAGGTTTGTTCTGACGAGTCTTGTCAGAGTGTCCCTTCCAATTGGACACAGAGGAAGTGGCGCTTAGAGAATGTTGTTATTGATGCGATTAATAATAGTGTCATTCATTATTATTATTATTAGCAATTTCTGAGTAAGAAAGGAAAAAAGAAAGCAGTCATTGGGGTTAGATATGCATTACCAAAACTTAAACTCAAGAAAAGGAATAGCTTTAGCGCCTCATGCCTGCGCCATCTGAAGGGGGGCATTAAATGTGTCACAGTTCTCTGTCTTATCACATGGGGAAGGAAAGACGGGGCCACTGGAGACCGGCTCCTGGCTCCTCCTGCGCTGCGCTGGGCTCAGAACCAGAACAGAGCCTTGGTCTAGTGACCTGTTTCGTGGCAGTCCAGGGGAATCCGCTTCTGACAAAAGAAACCGCCGCGTTCCGCCACTAATTAAGACCCAACCTCATTAGGCCTCTGTTCTCAGACGTCTCTCAACGACTCCAAAATGTCTCCCTACTGTTCGCTCTGTCTATGCTTTATGACTTCAACTCTGTTGTGGTGAGTGGGTAAAGTGGTTAAATCTGATAAATGAGGCAATCTTTAAATATTAATTATGCATTAATTACATTCATAAGACAAAACAAACTCTCGGTTAAAGATTCATGAGGAGCCAGCTTGGTTTACTTCCTATTCTTTTGTCCAATGCGATTGCAGTGAGTCACTGAAGGGAGGGAATTTGTTTACAGGCAGAATAGAAGAAAACACAGCTATTGCATTCCTTCACCTACACATTAATCTGGCAGAAAAAGGAATGAGAGTTGACAAAATGCTTAAAATTAACGCAGAGATGGAAAGATGACACAGGAATGATGTCTCTAAGCTTCTTTGACCTATGACCCCTCTTTTCTTGCTCCTGATCTTAAATTACAGCACATGTGGGGCACTGTGACCCCCATAACGTGCTGCTGACCTTGAGTACGGACGTGTTCTTGCTAATTCATCTCGGTTAGCTCTGCTACAAGGGAATTCCTCCAATTTTACAAAATTTCCATTTAATTACATTGATAGACTGTAAACAAAGTCATCTAGAGTAGTTTGATTGTCTGCATTGTTCACAGTGGCAGTGATAGGAACCAGAAGTCCTTAATGCCTCCAAAAGCTCCCTCACAGAAAGTTTTTATATGAAATGCTAATGTTAAGTATTGTTTTACAGTAGTTTTGGGATTAGACGCTGGCCTAAAAACTCTTTTTTATAACCCATTCATGGTGGAGAGACAAGTGCAGGGCATTGTAAAGCAAAATGGCCCACAAAGAAAATTTTTTTTCCACTATTTTTACCACTTTTTTCCACCAGTATTTTTTTTTACTGATATTAACATTAAAACATCAGTAGACACCAGTAGGTTCACTGTTAGTAAATAAAATGACTATATTTGGACTGTAGACATGGCGACCCCTGGCTCCTATCACCACCACTGTAAGAAAACTCAGTTCCATCCGGCGCATCCCGTCACCTCTTGTCATCTCTAAGACCGCACGCATTCTTTAACTGCTGACCGTGGCACTTTCAGAGTAAGAGAAAACCAAAAAACAAACACAACAAACACAACAGAAACCTAACACCCCTTCCTGTAACCTTCCCCTCCACCCCTCACCCTAAGCTCCCTCTCGCTCTCTCTCCTGAGTTCAGTCTACCTCCCTGCTCTAATAAATATTTCACAGGTGGAAAGTTTAGTAAACAGAGGTGTAGAGGGGCTGTAGTTGCCGAAGAGATGGATCGCCAGGGGAACAGGTGAGGGGTGTGTTGGGATCACCCTATTGGCAGGTTTAGCTTCTAGGGAATGTCACTGAGCCGAGCCCAGCCTACTCCCTAATAAAATAAAACACGTCAATCACCTTATGGCTGTTAGTGGTGCGCCACTTCTGTAATAATTCCAACTGGCGCGATGCTGGAGAAGCATGTCAATCTCCAAAATGGTGAGAATGAAACGGCTTTAAAATTAAAATATGGTACTTTGCAAATAACAGAGGCCACTGTTCATTTACTTAAAAATGGCCATTAAGTACAAGTTATTCATTGTTCAGGAGATATTTCTGAGGAGATTACTTGCATAAAAAATTGGAAGTAGAGTTCAAAAAATGATTAGCAGATAGAGAGAAAACGTCTTACAACCTGGCAGACCACCAAAACTGTCACCATCAGATAAACAGTACTTTCATCTTTGAGAGAGAGGAGAAAATCAAGCTCCACCCTTGCTTCAGATCTGAAAACATCCACAGATGTTTCTGTCCATCCTTCAAACTCAACACTATGAGCCTGAAAGGATGTGTAGCTGTTCAGAAGCCCTTACTGAGAAAAGGAGATGAACAAAAAAGAAGAAAATGTGCAAATCGAACAAACAAGCTACGGGTCCTCTCAGTACAATTGACTGACCACCCCAGAGTCCAGACTTCAACGTGAATGAATGTGTTTGGGCTCGTGAGAAACACAAATGCAACCAACTTCTAAGACTGAACTTTGGAGGTATGAAAAATATCCCTGCAAGTTTTTTTTGAAAAACTGAAAGCAAGTCTCCTGAAAAAATAGAAGATGAAATAAAGGTAAACACGTTAAATACTGAAGAAAAATTATATGTTTAGCTGGTGTGCAATTTTTTCCTGAGGCTGGCCATTTTGACTGGAAATTATATGAATGACCATTAATGGCCATTTCATCTGGAAATAATATAAAGGAAGGCTGGTTTCTGACTTTTGCACAGTACTGTATGTTAATGTAACAACATTTTATTCCACATTATTTTGGACCATTTTACTTCTTCATTTGACATTAAACGTTCACACAATGTAAAAGACTGCTGGTGTTGTGATGTAAAAAAATGACATAAAAAGTAAAAAATAAAAAACTGGGAGATAATGGAGTCACAAAGTGTTGACATGACAGTGATGTCATACTCACTGAATGAGTCCTTTCAGCACTGATGGGCTGGTGTTGCTGAGTGATAAAATGAATTGGAGGACGTACTGCAGGCCTGTGATTATAGCCCATCCATCTTCTGTTTGAAGGGATGATCAAAGGCCAATGGTCTAATGAGAGCAAATCATCTGAGTTACACTGCAGCTGCTGTTTCTTTTTCTTTCAAAGCAGAAACTTATGGTCAACTCCTCACAGCGCACCAGAACTATTATCCTTGTGGTAATATTTTCATTTTGATCATTCTGCATGAGTTTACATCGCACACTTCACAGTATTGCTCTGTAACTGTCATATAACTGCAGCAACCACAATCAAGTACAGATATATCCTACATATTATGAAACACTACTGTGTTCAGTGGTGGTATATTACGTTTCATGCATTATACATGCACTGTGAACCATTGTTATCAGTCAAATAGCTCTTTTTTGAAAGGACAACAGCTATAAGATCAGATTTGTTTTTTTCTATAACTGAACTTTCCACTTAGACGTTGAAGAGGAATTCCCACTGTAATTTAATGTCGTTCAGAGTGGTTTGTTGTGAAATGGTGCTCTGTAGAGTATCTTACCAACTCAGATTTCTCTAACATGGTGGTGATAAGAAACCAGGGATTATAATGTCCAACACAAATAAAGCCATTTTATTTGCTATTCAAACCAGTGAACCTACACATGTCTTCTGAGTTTTTCTAAGTAATGTTGCTAATGGCAAAATAGTGGTAAATGTGAAAATATACATTTTCTTCGGGGACTTTTTTGCCTTACAACACCCTGCATGTACCTCTCCACCATGACTGGCTTTTGAAAAAGTAAGATTTAGGCCAAACCCTTATTGCTAAACTACTGTAAAACAATGCCTCAGGCATCAGGCAATGTATTCAGAACTATTTTGTGTGATAACTTTCTGTGAGGTTAGCTTTTAGAGGCATTAAACTAAGACTTCAGGCATCTGGTTCCTATCACCACCACTGTAAACGATTCTAACTTGACAAATTTCTCCAGAATGGAGGATTTCATGTTAAAGCAGTCTGGATGACTTAGCAATTTATGAAGATCTTGAACAAAGCTATCAATTAAGGCTACACTATGTCCAGTATAAAAAGGTTCCTGAATGGTTCAACAGTCCCTGCTGAGGTCTTTTAAACTTTAAAAACTCACTAATCTCATTTACAGATGCTACGTTTTTTAAAGACCCATTCATTAGGGAATCAAAAGTGGCTCTATGGCATCTATTAGGCACTTTTATGTGTAAGAGTGTATGTGATGGTGAGTGAGAGAGAGAGATAGCCAAAGTGGGTGAGTGTGCTTGTGTATGTGTGTATGTGTGTATGTTGTGGGGGGGGGGGGGGGGGGGGTGTTA
>JAILXH010034511.1:965-11079 GCA_023558415.1 Piaractus mesopotamicus
CAATTTTGTCTTCTAGTTCATTATTTCCAACCACTGGTGTAATCGATGTTATTCATGTCAAAATTATGTTCATGTGTAAAATTAATTCAGTGCATCAGTTTTTCCAGTAGATGGTTTTTTCACTCTTACTGAAACACTGAATTTATCACTGGAGCTCCTGTTTTTCTCACTGTCTCGTCATTCTATTCTGTTGGGGTTTTTTTCAGAATCTGCTCACCTAGCCGTCAGAAGAGAATCTTCTGCAAATCCCGCCCCAGACATGCATGTGTTTGTGGCGAGACCTAAAAAAAGTGCAGAATCTTGAATATTTGTAATATTTTTTCAGTTCCATCATGGCTGCATCCACTAATGATTACACACGCTGTTAGTTGTGGACTCATTTAGTGGTTGGAGCCAAGGTGAAGCTGGAGACAGTGGCAGGGAGACACCTTCACAATAACAAACTTGTTATCTCTCTCTTTCTCTCTCCAGTTGAAGACAAGCTTATTTTGTTAAAGTCTGCATCTGAGGAGGTTTTGAATTTTTTATTTTTTTACCGTTACTATCATTTGAGCACATCAGAAACAGACTGTGAAAATCAACTGTTAAGAGAAGCCTGAAATAGATAATCTGTTCTGACTGAAGCACTGACACAAAGAAGTATTCATGTCTTAAAAGGACACGTTGGTCCAAATGAAAAACGTAACCATTGCTACATCTGTTAAAAACCTCCCTACTCGTGCCCCTACAGTGCTGCCACAATTTTACAGGTTAAAATCTAGAAAAACCCCTTCTGATGCTGCTTTTAAAGCTTTATATTATCTCCAAAAGTCTGCTTCTATTTTGTATTCCTTTGTAATTGCATACAATGTTTTTCATTACAAGTGATATTATTAACATAACAATTTGAGTGAAAAGTAGAATCTTGCCAAATTTGAACCTGAATTTGAGAATTTCTTAGTTCTTGGTACAGTATCTCCTTCATTTGCTTTAACAACAGTGTGCACTGGAGCTAGAGACTCCACAAGTTTGTTTAGAGGCCTCTGATGAGCAGATCAGATCTATCTGAGAGTCGTCTAAACACAAGCATAAATGGAAGACATAAGTCTGAAAAATCTAACCATTTGAATAGTGACTTAAAAAGTGCAGAATCTCGATTATTTCTTCTTTATTTAAATTGTCATGACAAATTTGACCTTTTTCACAATTCTAAAACTTTCTGTTGTCTGTTTCCAGGATTAAATAAAAAGTACCCCAGTTTTTAAAAGAAGTCTCAGACTTTTGGATTCTAAAGTAGATGCAGTTGTGGTCCATGAACATTAAAGCTAGGCCTTCAGTTCAGATCATAAATGTTAAAACTATGTCAAAAACCAGGAAAAAAAACTCTATAAAAATGCTAATTACTGCTAGCGCCCCTAATAGTATGTTAGCTCTAAGTTAATGGCATTTCACATGAACAATTTTTGGCAATTTAAGATTCAACTCAGACATTTGAAGTTTGTAAAAGACATATAACACAGCAATGTTTGCCTGCGTAGACCCCATCAGAGACAGATACATTGATGTTAGCAGATCATACCTGATGTCTATATTATTTCCTAGTTATTCTTTGTGATTTTTGGGATTTCATATAAATCCAACAGTGCCACCTCATTTTTACTTTAGCCATGCTTGTTTGTAAGTTCTCGAAATTGTATCCCTCAAGTGTGAAATACTTTGTGACTGTAATTCAGTGACTGTAATTCAGTGTTTGTATGTACTATATTGTATTTTGGTGCAATGTTGTAATGCGTGCATTTTGGTAATGTATTAGGTTATGCAGTGAATATTTCATGGATACACTGTAATATTTCAGTTTACGGTTTAATACAGCTTTAACTGTAATTACTAAATAAACGTTTATATTCAGGTTCCATCTTTCAATAAACCTTTCATTTAAATACTGTACTGTAGATCATTTCGTTACGGTTGAGCATATTTAATGTATTAGTCGAGTACTGATTCCAATCCACTGTGTACATATTTTCAGTATTAAAATAATTTGTATCAAATAAGTATTGAGCATCACAAAATCATGGAAGTTTGTATTTGTATTGTAATTGTATTTGTCTTGAAAAGATGAGAAGATGATTGTAACAGTTGCTTTCATGCTCTTTTGTTTCTCATGTGTGTTTGTCGTGGTTTTACAAGACTAAATGTTTACCTAAAAAGTCGTTTATATAAATGTTTACATAAAAAGTCATCCTTCAGCTACTGTCTGATATAGTTTATAGTACATAGTTCAGTTTATTATCTGACTAATCTGTTGTTAAGCCAGCTCAGTTTTGTAGTCCAAAAGTGTCTGCACATTTATAAACAGTGAAGTGATGAATCAGACTAATCAAGCAGTAAATTTACATGTAATCTACAACTGTTTTAACTGTTAAAAATTCAGTTAAAAATCCAAAAAAGACGTTTCACTTTGCTGCTTTTAACATATTAATCTAATTTGCTGCATTTATCAATGCTGAAATACATTAGAATGTTTTTTTTCTAAAAAATAATAAAATGCTAAATAATGAAAAATGGGTTTGAATATTCTTCATACATTAAACTTAATTAAACTTTATTAACTTTATTTCTTGTGCATTACATTAATCAGGCAGGGTTCTTCCAAGTTCTAAAATATGTTAAACTGTTCAGAGAAGCCTAAAAAAGAAAATATGCTCTGACTGAAACTCTAATTCAAGGAAGTGTTCACTTTTTAAAGGGACACTCGAGCCAATATAAAAAATGTAACCATTGCAACATCTGTTTAAATATGCCTTCTTCACTGGAGCCATGATAGTCCTGAGAGTGATTTTCCAGTTTAAAGACTGAAAAAAAAAACTCTTCTGATGATGCATCTTTAAGGTGGGAGCACTTTGGGGTGAATATATGGGGTGGCCTGGAAGCCACATAGCTAACAGTACTGCTGAATATCTCATCTTTGTTTAGCAGCCTCTAGATCAGTATGTGTCTTTATTGCTGTGAGGGGGATTTCCCAGTGGTTGTATGATGTATTTGCGTGAGGCATGCTGGGTATTGTAGTGAATGAAATTAATGGACAAAAAAATGCAAAATAAAAAGAACGAACAACTGTGAATTCTGCCAAACCAGTGAGGCTGAGAGAAGCAACACTGAGCAACAGAAGACTACATAACACAGCAAATAACATGCTGGAATGCCCCTTTAAGGAGTCATTTGGATTCTTGTATGTTCAGTAATGGATAAGCAGACTGCTGCCTTAAGTACAGTAGACACACAGTGCAACATTACATATTTGATGGATGCATTTGATGGTTTCTGACCTCAAAGTTTTTTTTTGTTGTGTTTTGTTTTTTGTTTTCAAATAGACTATACCATAAAAAGTAACACTGTCAGAAGGAAGTTAAACATTTACCTGGACAAATAGTGGCATGTGAATCTCCCAGTCAAAATCAAGAACAACCTAATGAGTCCAAAGGTCTTGTGATCAGAGGAATTTGTGATCTGTGAGCTACTGCAACAGGACGCCTACTTCTTTAACACAGGTATCTAAAATTTACCTATTGTTCATTTCATCACTGTTCAACAATTTTTCCACATCATTTGAGCACAACAGTTCTCCTTTATATTGTGTGAAAATTTCATGATAAATGAATCAATAGAAATGGTACAATAGTACAGAGATTTGGAATAATATCTGTACATTCATTTACATTAGGATGTTTTTGCCTTCTCCAGGTAAAGTTGCCATTTAGGATATCTTTTTTTTTTTTTTTGAAATGTTGAATGATCTTTTTCTACTTGATGGTAATCTATCATTAAGTACAACAAGCCAAATCGAATGTGCAAAATGGATGTTGATAAGTTAATGTGTGCCAAGCTTTATTGCACTTCTCTCCAAACATCCAGTATGGAGGAGGCCTGAAAAATGCCTGAAAACTCTGGTGTGTTTTTGAGAATAGTTAGTCAGAATCTAGGTATCATTTGTCATCCACTTGTAATTATCAGATTTCGGATCTGCTGACTTATTGTGAGCACCCTTCCTATTTATTCTAAGTAAACCAATAGAATGAAATAGATTTGATAAACAAAATGATTGAAAAACATTCAGTCTGACATCTGTTCATTTTTAAAGATTATGTCTTTCTTTCAAAGACAGATTCAGTTTCTCTATTTAATAACAGACTTTATTTGTATAATTCAGTTGGACCACACTGATAATAGTTTAATTCAACTCAGCTCGCTGAGTTGAGCTTCATTCAGATACAGAATAGTTTGTACGTCATTAGTGGCGCTCAAATCTGATGAATGCAAGCAAAGGGAAAGATTCCTGAAATGCAATGCCAGGTGACACTAAAAGCGAATAGTGTGGCGATAACACATTTGCTTATTCATAAACGAGGATAACTGGTGAGTTTACCGCTTACGTCATGTCAGGTGTGCCCACGCTATTACATCATTTACATGTAATGGTATCATGTCATGGTAACACTTTCGCTCTTGCACAAAAAAATAACACCTGCATCGCTCTGACTCTAATTTTCCCAGTAATAAGCCAATGTGAATTATAAAAATGTGAAATTTTCTACAATTTTTCCAAACATGTTTGATCACACATGAAACAAATCACACACTCAGCTGATTAACCCTTAGATTTAAAAGGCTGCATGGCAAACCTTCTAACTGCTGTTGTAGGAGAACACAGGAGGAAGAAGATTTGCTTGAGGAAAGAAAAGCCATAACTGCCATAGTAATTAGAATTTCACTATGTTAATGTAAGTCTGAATAATAAAATACTATAAATACGTAAATAAAATACTATAATACTTAAATTATAAAATACTAAATGTTAAAGTTTATGTTAGTAAAAAAATATTACTGTAATCATAATGAATTTGCAATGGGCTTGAATTATTATTATTATTATTATTATTATTATTATCATTATTGATTATTTAATTTTTAAATGCATGCATGTTTTAATATAATTTCTATAGTTGGAGTTGAATTTTATGAAGTGGTTTGATTTTTATGTCTTATATTTTTTAATAGAACATTTCTGACAAAAAAAAATCTTGATTAAGTTCTTTACTTCTTTACTAAACAACTTACCGTTACTTTATAACTGCCTAGCAAGCGGGATTCACCGATGTCAGGCAACATAGCATCCGGGCCAGATCTTTGTTGGCCCACTCACACTGGCCATTGGACTCCAGGTGAAAGCCAGAGGACAGGCACAAACTTACACGCCTTGGAGAACCAATCTACAATGACTCAGACGACAGTGTTGCCCTTAGATGGAGGCAAGCCCATCACAAAGTCTAGTGTTATATATGACCATGGACGGGCTGGAATAGGCAGAGGTAGAGCCCTTTAGGTCACAACCTAGGTGCTTTGTTCCTTGTGCACTCGCAAGAAATGATAAAGGCGCAGACATCCTAGAGCACCAGAAGATCCCTCCGAAGGAACTTGAGGTTCCTGGTGACCCTGAGATGCCCCGAGAATGGAGAGGCATGCCTCCAGTGCATGACTTGTTGGCATACTGCCACCCAGGGGGTCTGCCTCCAGGGTCTGGCTTGAGCCTTCTTTTTACTGAACACCTCTCGGAGGTCCCAGTAAACCTCAGGGACCTGGGAGAGGTCAGGTTCGACTGGGTTTCAAGGTGTTAGGAGCCCAGACATGGGCCCTCAAAGCCCCAGGCAAGCCCTCCGACAGATTGCTCTCTGCTGTTAGAAAATTAAAGATATGTATGTGCACAAAGGTAACTGTAACGACTTTTGAAGGGTGGGAGGAGTGAGGACACTGGGAGCAAGTGTGGAGACGGAGAGCTACATTTGTTAATACACAACACAAAAAACACTCGACTTTTCAGCCCACATACAAAATAAACATCACGCTCGCTGGGACTTTTCAGTCTTTTCTTTGCATTGCTTTTTATTTGCTTTGCTCTGCTCTGCTCTGCTACGCTCTGCAACAAGCAGAAACAAGGCACAGGTGAATATCATCAGCTACTTAGCCAACTGGTTCAGCCCGACTGGCTCTCTGTCCGGCATGTGATGCTCGGCCACGCCCCCTCCTCCACAGTAACTCACTTAGCAACTGGTTCACACCATTACCCCAAATTTTGGGTAATGGAATGAAAGAGAGAGAAATAACCCAGCAAATCTATGAACCACTGAGTTTGACTGCATGCATGAGAAGCGCTTATTTACATTTGTAAGAGAAGGTCTGTGAAAATGTTACCATTCTAGCTGAGCTCAGTAATCCTACTCAGAGAAGTTGCACATGAATCTTCAAACCAAACAACACAGTGCATTATGGGTATCCTATATCCACCAGGGTACATCAGGTGTGCAGTACTTTTTGTGGTGCACTGTGGGATAGTTTGAGTGCACTGAATCTTCTGCAATATGTTTTCAGACACCACTATAAATTGTCATTCACAAAAAAAAGGTCTAAATTTTGGTGGTGCTGGTGCATTAGCCACCCTGATAGTGACACTTTAACGCTCGCCAACCAGGCCAAGAATAATTCTGTCCAAAATGATTTCCTGTTGCTTCGTGTGGAAGTCATTCTTGACCGACTAAGAGAGCTTGTGGCTGCACAAGCACCAACATTAGTGACATCGTGACTGGCTTCGGGCAGAGGCTCACAGGACTGTCTGAGGAACAGTGTAGAGGTCTGCACTGTGGGACCCGCCACAGTATCTTGCAGTGCGGGACTAATTTTCAGTGTTGTGCGCGGGATTGGGCAGGAAACCAACCACTGCAGGCAGGAGCTGGTCGAAGCACATATGAAGAGAAATGCTGCAAATTAAAGAATAGCCAAAATGAAGTAGAACGATCACTAAATTGTATCTATGAACAATATAAAATGATAACAGCTGAAAATGATAAAACAGTTGAAATGAATGAAGTCATTCTAAAGAGTTGTGAAGCAACCGATAACATGAACAACATGCAAATTTTTGTAAAAAAATCTTACAGGGATGGCGGATCCATCAGCCACAGCGACAGCCACAGCTGCTGAGCCCAGCCAAACACTAAAAATTAACTATCGTGGTTTAATTCCTGCTTTATGTTTACAGAGACTTACTGATGACTATGACTTCCATGTTATTTTAGCAGAGAATAATGTATTTGTGAAGAGACGGTCAGATATTAGATGTCAGTGTGCCTTAACAAAACTGCACAGGAACATCATCATCATCATCATCATCATTAACCGCTTAGTCCAGCTAGGGTCGTGGATTGCCCTGCGATGGACTGGCGACCTGTCCAGGGTGTATCCTGCCTTCCGCCCAATGACAGCTGGGATAGGCTCCAGCACCCCACCGCGACCCAGTAGATCCAGGGTGTATCCTGCCTTCCGCCCAATGACAGCTGGGATAGGCTCCAGCACCCCACCGCAACCCAGTAGGATAAGCGGTTTTGCCTTCCGCCCAATGACAGCTGGGATAGGCTCCAGCACCCCACCGCGACCCAGTAGGATAAGCGGTTTAGATGATCGCAGGAACGAGCAGGCCAAAATATTTCGGTCGCGGACGGGGGCAGGACAAATGATTTAAATTTTCTGCAGGATTGTGCAGATGCGGTATGAAATCTTACACGAGCAGGACTGAAAAAACAGTCCTGCTCAGACTCCTAGAGCAGTGGTCCTGGAGTAACTTTGCTCTGCACATTTTAGTGCTTTCCCTGCCTTAATACTTTACAAATAGTCAGTAGTTGTTAATGAGCTGGGCCAGATTTCCCAAAATTATCCCATTATTAAGATCTAAACTATACTGGTAAACAAAGTATTCACTGTGAAGCTCATGCTACCATTTAAGAGTAATCTTTGTGCTAAAATGCAGTTTCAGGAACCGCAGTTCTGATCAACTTAGTCAAGTAGTCAGATGTGTTGTAGTAGTGAAATCCTTAAAATGTGCAGGGCAGTGTTCCTCCGAAATGAGCAATAGGAAGCACGGTGCTACCCCAGCATCTCCTTATTAGGAATATCTATAATTTCCTCAAGTTGGTCACTAACATTGGTAATTGTGCATCCACATGCTCTCCTGGTTGGACTAGAATCATTTCCACACAACACAACAGGAAATCACTTTGGATAGAATTGTCGTTGGCCTGGTTAGTGAGTGTTAAAATGTCACTAGCAGTGGTTGCTAATGCTCCAGTGCTGGCCAAAGTTTAGACTTGTCACTTCCTCTTAAAACATGCCGCGCACTAAAAAGTACCTCCTGATATGCCACCCACAACATTTGATTGACAGGAAGCTCCGACAGTGAAAATGCACTATTTAAATATGAAAAATATGAAATCTGAAAACAAGTTTGCAATATGCTGATTTACTTCAGGGCTCTGAAAGTGGAGAACAACATCACAGAAAAGAAAAAGAGAGTTTAATCACAAACATCTTCAACATCTCAATCAGAACATAATAAACAACGAACATGACAAATTTCAATAAGAGAAAGATTCAGTTAACAGAAAAAGCCTTCAACAGAACTCGTGAAATAACCGAACTCTCTGCTTCTCTTTCTCTCAGTCTCTGAAATTGGATTCAGGAGGTGATGGAGGGAAGCCGAGAGATAACAGTTAACAGCTCCACACAGTATAGAACAGGTTTGATTCTGTTTTTCTGTCACCAGCCACTTCAGTTTCTTCATTCTGGAGTTTTTATTTGCTCCACTTTTCTTAGTTGTGCATTAACGGTTAACCTGTTAGTTGTCAGCCCATTAACAAATGGAACACTACAACTCAACTTAGAGCAAACAAAGACAACAGAGTTTAAACAGTTGCTTAGCTAGCAGGCTAACAGCTCCATTTAACAGCATATTCAACAATTTATTAGGTCAATATTAATTTGTTGTCAGTTTGTAAAGACTGCAGGATAGAAAGAAAGACGTATTACATCAGTAACACCCAATCCCAACGATGATACATGATTAATTCAATCAGTAAAACTGTCTAATGAAGGATTATTGATTCCTGAGTTTTTCCTTCTAAACCCTCTTTATGAGAAAGGACGAGAATAACATCAGCATTGCATTATGAGAAGTTCTGGTGATGAATTTCCTTCTACCTAATAGACTGCTGAAAGAGTTCAGTAATATAGAATAGAGCTGTATAAGAAAATGATGAGATCTTACACTTATTGAAATATTATTCAGTTGAGACTGGGGTGAGATGAGCCAGACACACAGTTCATCCACATGTGTGACAACGTTTTAATCAATCTGAGGATCATTTCTCAAGACCCAAATTTCAAAAACAGAAGAAAAGTCTCTCTCTGATTTCAAACTGGACTTATCCAGATCTAGGAGAAGTACCTGTGATCAAGAGGAGATCTCATTTAGACTATTTCCTTCCTCTGGGTGGTGATGTAGCTGAGACTAAACGTCAGCCTTAAGACAACTTAGAAAAAACAGCTAATAGTGACGGAGAACACCAGCCCCTCATCCAGGTAGCCCACATTCACAGCTTAAATAGAACCAGTGAAATAACTAAACTCTCCTCTCTCAGTCTCAGACATTAGATTCAGGAGGTGAAGAAGGAGAGCAAAGAGATGCCAGCTCACTGTCGTCCTCTCCTGGTCAGTCCTGAACACGACAGAAAAGGAGCTGATATGAGCTTATAAGAGCTTATAAGCAGTTGATGTATTAACAGAGCAAAAACGTGAACATTAGCTCTCACTGTAACATTATTAACCTGAAAATAAACAAGCTGGAATTAAAATTCATCACTCAGTGAATGTGAAAGCACTTATTTATCAACAGCAGTTGTTAATTCCAGGACACTGTATTACAGCTATAACACCCAATCCTAGTGATGATACATGATTCATTCAGTCAGACAAATTCTCCTTTATTCAGTCTTTCTCTCTGTCTTTCCTACTTCATCAGGTGATACAGCTGAGAGATCAGACTACCTGAATAGTGATGAGAAGTGATGTTCACTGTGTGTATGTGTTCTAGCTTCTTCTGCTGCTGGTGGTGTAGCTGAGACAGAAATTCTGCATCAGGAGAACCCAGAGGAAACTGACAGTAATGAAGGAGAACCACAGAGCCACATCAAGGTAATCCACACTCACAGCTCCATCCAGAAAGCCTGTTCACAGCAGAGAGGCATCAAAC
>JAILXH010034562.1:0-11869 GCA_023558415.1 Piaractus mesopotamicus
TGTGTGTGTGTGTGTGTGTGTGTGTGTGTGTATTATACTTGATATTATTATTATACTTATTATTATATTATTATTGCCCCCTGACAATAAAAAATTCAAGAATAAACAAATGTGTTGCATGTATAGTTTTTGTCAATAAAAATAGAAGCATACACCTGTGGATTTTTTCAGATCTGAAGAAGAGTGGAGCTTGATTTTCTCCTCTCTCTGAAAGATGAACGCTTTAAGTACTGTTTATCTGATGGTGCCAGTTTTGGTGGCCTACCAGGTCTTGCTCTACATCTGCTTCTTGCTTGTCTTTAATAGTTTTTTTAACTTCAGCTTTAGAAACTTTTTTTTTCAATAGACTTTCTGTTATCTTATGCACATGGACTATTTTATATCTAATCTTCTCAGACATATCTTAATAGCTTAATGGCCATTTTGACTGGTAATTTAACAAATCAAAGGCAGTCTCACTATGGTGTGTGAGTATACGCAGTCACATGCAATAGTTTGAACTCCCCTGGCCACATTGTGTTACAGTGTGCACATCCTCTGCAGAGAACAGACTTAACTATGCCATTTTTCTGCAGATTTTTAGGAAAAAATCTAACATAAAAAGGAAAATATGCCATCACATTTTGTGTTTTATTTTTTCTCAATATGTTAAATTTAGCAAATAAACAGTAATTGTGCATTAAAATGTGGAGACGTGTTCTCTGTAGAGAATGTGTACTTATTTTCACTTAGATAATCAACTGACCATAATTTGACCAGGTATGCCCAATTTTTTGCATACTACTGAATATTTTTATGGCAATTGTCATTATTCTGTACCAAATTAAGGGTCCTTCTTAGAAACTTTACATTATGTGGAGATTCTTTTAACCCTAAAAAGGTTCTTCACACTCACACATGCAAACATAACTGTTTAAAGAACCATCCACTCAAAGTCTTTAATGGAAACAAAAGTGATTCTTCTATGGCATCATGCAAAAAAACATTTTGGAGACCTTTACTTTTAAGAGTCTACAGATTCTGTTTTGTTCTCTTTGATTCTACAAAACTGAATTGATTGATTCTCCTTGATACCTTTTTTTGTGTTATATCAACAACGTCCTAATCAGTACTCTATCGATTTACATTTTCAGCAGTTTTAACACAGCCTCTTAGTGGCACTGTGGGGACCTGCCATTTTTTCGCAATGCAAATGAATATGAAACATTATTCCGGGTATGCAGTGATGCAGTGGTGTGTTTCAGCTCTCGCTACAGCTCACATGCTCGATTTAGAGCTGCAAGTACTTTGTGGTCCATGTTCTTCAGAAGCCCTCGCAGTAGGCCTAAGAATATGTATCCAGTTCAAATGTGTCCATGAGGGCAACACATCTGGAGCCTGGACCCTCATCAGAGAGAGAGAGAGAGAGAGAGAGAGAAAAGAGAGACACAAACAGTAAAGGGCATGACATGGAGAGTCTTGCTCAGGCCACAGTCACATCACTTACTGGATCATTCTGGAATGAGGTGCGGGGAGAAATAAAGAATGTGCCATTACTTCTCCTCCAGAAAAAAAAAAAATCCATTTTACAGAGAAAGGCCGGTGATCATCTGAGGTTTATGGGGAGTCTTCAGCAGGTTACACTCTGTATTTGAAGTCATAGAAGACAGCACTAAAAAGGCAGAGTTTATTTGAGGCACTTACCAGTTGCCATTATAATTTGTCACCTCCGTGAAACTTGAAATAGTGCCCTCTACCCGTGATCCAAAGACTTATATATGCATTTCTTCATAATCTTTTTCATGCCATTATTACATTACCACTGCC
The DNA here is from genome assembly GCA_023558415.1 of Piaractus mesopotamicus. Classification (NCBI taxonomy): domain Eukaryota; kingdom Metazoa; phylum Chordata; class Actinopteri; order Characiformes; family Serrasalmidae; genus Piaractus; species Piaractus mesopotamicus. Next base: position 1,807 of record JAILXH010034562.1, read on the forward strand.
AAGTAAGTTAATTCAATTCACAATCTTTCAAGTTGTTTCCAACTTCCAGAAACATCTTCAGGGAACCAATTAAATAGTGCTATAGCTGTGCCCTTACTACATTTGCTTTATTAAACGCTTTAAAAAAAAAAAATCACAGCTTATGTGAGATTGACATGTCCAGGCAATTTAAAGTAAGATCCTTACCATTAGTGTGAAGACCTTTATGACGACCTGACCTCATCCATTGATGTCGCCCAAAGAAGGGAGCAATTAAACAACGAGGAAAATGTATACGTATTCCTTGAAATGAATAGTTCCAGGCGGGAGGGAGAGGGGAGATTTACTGCTGACGTTGACCCTCAGTGCTAAAGGCAGAGAACCTCCAGAGGAGCTGCCTAGGGCTTTGTGCCAAACACCTTAACATTTAAAGAGGTGAAGAAGAAACTATCCAGAGGAGACAAGAAACACATCAGTAGAAGACCGCTATGGATCACTTCTCTTCCTCATACACACACACTTCCAGCAGCTGACCTCCTTTCTCTTGGCTGGTCCACGTTTGCCTTGTCCCTGAGGTTGAGGTGGTCATGAAGGTGAACTGTTGCTCATTGGCCAATTCACCAGCAAGTGAGGATTATGTTTATGGAGATGGAAAATGAGACGAGAGGGCAAGTTGGTTCGCGACGGGAACATTAACCACCGCTGGAAGAGCCGCTGCCAGACTCTCCATTTAGAAGCGGAAATCAAGAATTTGTCAGAGTAAGCTGAAGGTAATTAGGTGAAGCAGTGCGCTTGGCGTAGAGCCCCCACCTTCTCCCCTCCCTTGCTCTATGAGGTGTCAACAACTGGCTGTCTTTGCTTGGCAGACATTTTAACCTACAATGTCAGGATCTGCTCCACACTGCATCTATCTATCATGAAGAACTGAGTTCCTATCTGAACTAACTGTTCCTGGACTGTTCCTATCTGGAATCCTAAAACAACTTTTGTTGCCCCATTCTGAAAAGCTAGCACATTCTGTGGCCTCATCGTATGCTTTTCAGACAGGAAACAGACCCACACTGTGTTGCTCAGTGAGAAGCCCTTCTCCGTTGCTAATGGTACAGGTGTTCAAGCATTACATCATCGTGGGGAATTCTGAGCCACCGAGCGAACGTCTGACCTTTTGCTTACACTATGGGAAGACAATTATACAGCGTTCCCTTTGGATCCAAATGAGATTCCTTCACATAAAGCTCCTATTCTGGCTGTTAGTGTGATCCCCTGCATTTCCAAACAGCTACCATTTGACATTCAAGACTTATGAATGCATTTTCTCTAAGATTCAGCAAAGAAAAAAGTTCAAAACAAATCCTGCCCCATCTACTCTAAAATGCCATTCTGCCACCAAAAGGTCAGGGGTCAGCTCAGTCAGGTGCAGAGGTGAAACCTCACAACACAGCTCCAGATTGCCACTAGCAAGTTCACCCAAACAGGGTTAAGGAAAATCAAGCCATATCTCAGTCTGAGGTCAGGCCTGGTTAAACCTGGCCTGGCGTGCGTTATGAGAGGGGATACTGCAGAAAGGGTTGGATTCTCTCAGGCAAGCACCTGAGCTCATTGTCTGCTCCCCCTCTGCTGACCCCACATGGCTGAGATATTACTGCCTTAGGCTGTTGCTCTGTACAATCTCTCTCCCTCTCTCTCTCTCTCTCTCTCTCTCTCTCTCTCTCTCTCTCTATCTCTCTCTCTCTCATTGTCTCTCACTCTCTCACTCATCTCCCTCCATCTCTCTAAAGGCTCAACCCATAAACTAGGGGCTTTCATGCAAGATCACAGGTGCTTATTTACAAAATGACAATTTTCTCTTTCCATAATTCCATGTTACCGCATTACCAGATCTTATCGCAGGAGTCAGTGTCTTATTCCTGAGGTTTTATAACTAATGAAAGATGCTTAGCTCTGTTCCTCCTTCTCCTCCTTACACACAATCAGTTCAGCCACTGGGGGGCTAGAACAACAGTCTCAGGATCTTGGCATGTCTTTGACAAGGAAGCATGGAGAGGTCATGGGGAAGGCAATCATTCTGAGCTGAATCTGCGCACGGAATTTGGGAAAGTTTTCTCTATGTTCATCTTAGTGTAAATGTGTCTGTGTAGATTTACGCATTCTAAAAAGAGTTTGATGCAAATGTTTTATTTGTTTAATTAACATACATGTATTACCAGCATTTGATGGATTATGAACATTTCTGGCATCTTAAGAACAAAACTGCTGTGGATAAATCCATCTCTCCCTATCACTATTTACTCATTCTTGCCAAGTATAAGTGATAATTATGGTTAAATTCCTCTTTTTTAGTCAGTCGTTTCCACATGAATACATGTTAACAAAAGAGATGGCGATACCACTTTCATATACCAATACTAAAAGTTTGAGTATCAACCAACATTCATACAGATCTAATAGTTTCTCTTTAAAAACTGCTAAGCTTCAAAATTAGCTACTTTTAATTGAAGCACTTGATATGAGCAACTAAAAGTAGGCTATCATGCAGAAATACATAACCATGAACATGATAACACACAGTGTGAATGTACGGTATTCCAGGCTAGTTTTGTTACAGGACTGGACTGGATTTATTCTTTTTTCCCTCTGATATCTGATCCAGTATTTTCTGCTGGGTATTGGATAAGTGCATCTCTAATCAATGCAATTTTTTAATTCAGTTTACTTACTTTTAGCAATAATTGTGTTGATGTATGCAGTTGTACGCGAAAGTTTGAACACATTTCTACATGCTCAAAATACAGTTGTGAAGGTTTGGGCGCCCCAGTCAAATTACATGCTTTATTGATTTTCTAAGTGAGAGTAAGTATGTATCTTCTAGACAAAACACATATGTGTCTGTGGCCAGAGCAAAGTAATGGCACATTTTATATATTTTTTTTCTAATATGTTAAACTCAGCAAATACATGTGCACTAAAACTAGCAGAAAAATGCCATATTTAAGTTTGCTGAAGAGGATGTGTTAACTTATTTTTTAACAAAGCATGTCATTTGTGCAGGGGTGCCCAAACCTTTGCATGCAACTGTGTTTTAAGTAGGAACCTGCACAACTTAGAATTTAATTGAACATATTTCTTTTTTCAGTTTTTCAGTGATGTCTAGACCTGCTGACAGAGTTTAAGGGGTTAAATGAAATTCTTTAAATTTAATTGAATAGGATGATGAGTTTGATTGCTTCTCCATTTCTTGATGCCTCCACGCTGAGAGGTCACCGCTCCAGAGAGGTGTGTGAGGAGTCAAACGTTTACGCTTCCTGCTGCCTCCTGCACAAACAGGACGTCCCAGCCCTGGGAGCAGACACTGTCTGGGCCTCATACTGGGGAAAAGCAGTGCATGGAGAAATATTTTCACAGGATTAACCCTGGCCTGGGTGGGCTATTCTCAGCAAAGGGTTAAGAGTTGAGGGAAGCAGACAGACAGAAGACAGCCAGGGGTAACTCACTTATTTGGACATTTCTTAAAGTGGTCCCTTTTGTGGCAAAACTTGAAAAGCTGAGACATTCAAATGGCCTGTTGTGAAAGTTTTTTTGTTTTTTGAAAGTTGCTTTTATTTAGTCTTCTACCATTCATTTCACATTTTGTTCTAATGTTATTCCTACCAAAAAGGTATGTTTAAATTATTTTACAGGTTTTGTTATTCTGACAAAAAAAAAAAAGTTTTTTTGTGTTGCAGTTAACTAGTTCCTCCTATATGTTAATTAATAGATATTTTTGTCACTGTCATCTCTGTAGTCTTAATGACTTGTATAAGTGCAGTAACTGCTGTAATATCTGTTCTATGCTGTTATATCATGATTGTGCTCTTAACCATTCAAGAATTTTCAAGCATTTGCTATTAAAAGCTCATTATGTATGTCCTGCATACATCTTTACATGTTAAACCACATAATGTGGAAAAACAGCAGGGCCTCAGACGGTTGAAGTGCACAAAGGAGAATATGTACATTAGAAATGAAGAATGGAAAAAGTGTACAAATATAGTAATCAACTATATTTAAAAATATAGTAAAGTATTAAAATTGCATAATACAGTATGAGTGCTGTGAACGAAGAGTAAATTATTGGAGAAATTGCTGCTAGGAAATGATTGTAATACTATTTTTTTTTTTACAGTGTGTGCATGTTAAATGGAACAAATCAAAAAAGGAAAAGTAAAAAGCAAAAGTTGGGGCCCCATCGTTCTGCTGCCTCCATCAAACGTGACATGTTTTTTTTTTCTTTTTCAGGAGATGTAATTTCACCACTTAAGGATCATTAAAAAGAGATCATATTAAATATCACTGCTTGAGAGGTGTACTGAGAGAGGGACGGCAAGAGAAATACAGAGGAGATTTGTTTGTCAGTCAAATTCTGACTGACTCAATCCCTTTAACTATCTGCTGCACAGAGGTGGGGGGTGGTGGTCGAGGGTCGTTTTTCTGCAAATCTGCCGATGAAATGTTGACAAAACAGCCAATTTTCTGTAATTTTCGCCGTGGCCTCATTCAGCACGCCAGTCACTCAGAACCCCCTCATTTTGGGCAGCACCATGGCTCGACCTTTGACATGTATCTCGTCCCTGGCCTTCTTCTTCTCCAGGCTGGAGAGACGGACATAACAGTTGTGCCTTTCAGGTCAGGTGGATGCAGCTTGCAAGTTTAAGGCTCAGGGGCCATAAAGGATCCCTTTGTGTCTCTTTTCCCCAGTGGAGCGCAGGCAGAGGGATAAGAAATGTGGTTAATAGCTCAGGAGTGGGCTAATCATCGGTTGCCATTACTGCTCCAATATCAGCAGGGATGACAGACTTATCAATGACAAAAGGCCCAGGTGAAGCCATGGCCCGGCCCCCTCAGTTTTGATCTCTGGTCTGCTAAGCAGGGGCTTTCATTCAGGCTAAGCACCAGGCAACGCACTTCTCTCTCTCTTTCTCTCTTGCTAATGCTCTCTCTCTCTTGCACTCTTTCTGCCCAGTGCCAGGGATCACTCATCCGCTCCCTCCATCTTCAGGCCCGCTCTGTTCTGTTCTCCACAATTCTAGTCATTATTTCCACAATTTGGCTTAATTTCTTAAGCAACTGTGATGTGATGATACACCACTGTGGTGAAGGCTTAGAATCCTATGATTGGTCTATGATTGGTTTACCCTTTTCACATGTACCCGCACCTATAATTTGTTGAGTTAAAACTGTTGGACAAGCAAAATATCACATTCAAACTGATGAGAAACTGTAGCTCCAAACCTTTAATTGCACTATGTTTGTTTTGTTGAGTTACAGTTTATATTTTGGCTCTGTTTTTGACACCAGTTAGTGTGTTTGTTAAGTTAGCCTTAAGTGTCCAATTTAATGTGCAATGACATTGACCTCAACAAAGTTTTCCAGCTAATCAAATTTAGTAATTTCGATGTATTTGCTAATGTTAGTTTGATTGTGTGTCAAAATAAGCCTGATATATCCACAAGAGTCTGACCTTTCACACACATACAAAATAAATATCATACTCTAAATGAGAGATTTCAAGTATAATTTCAAAAATACTGAATTGTGAGCTTATTCGGGTTTTTTGCACTTTCTGCTATACTTGCAACAGTTACTACAAAATAATGTGTCTGTGGGCAGACTATGTTGGGCCAATTGTTAGCAAAGCAACCAAAGTGCTACACATCAGCAGTCAAATAACAACCATACCCAGTCTAATAGGCACATAAAAGAACAGTAAAGAAACAATTTATCAGGTCTTTTTCCATGCAATGTTTGGGTTATACTAATCTATTATGGATTGCCTAAAATCATATAGAACATTCAGGATGCAAAGCAGCAAAAAACATAACTTTTACATAATGTTAACTGTGACAGTGAGTCATTTTTCTCACTCATTTATAAAATGAAAGCTGAAAGGCTCAGCAATAGTGAAAATCGAACTGCTCAGATCCAGATAGTTCTGTTTAGGAATAAATCAGTAAATCAGTAAGATTATATTGTCTTCAGATCTTCTGTATTTATGGGACTGACTGGCAAAAGGAAGCACATCTCAGAACGTTCACATTTTAACTCAGAGAAAAAAATCAGAGCACTGTACAGCCTCTTTATTGATAATCTGATTACCATATGGTATGTTGCAACTCTAAATTCCTCCAAGAAGTAACCCTAGAAGATTAAGGCAGCAGACACACACATACACACACGCACACACACACACACCTGGACAACCTGAGCCTTTCATTGACAGTCGTGGTGAGGAGCAGGTACTGACAGACTTAAACACCTGCTATCGTAAAGTATGTTCTCCATCGCTGAGCCTGGCTCGTATAGGACTGGGACTCTATTGTTCTGCCTCCGTGCTGACAGCCAAGGTATTTCTGGACTTCTCGAGCACATGCAAAAACAATGGTCAATTCATTGGTGTTACTATAGGAAAATGGTCTAACCTTTTCTGAAACTTCTTCTTGCAATTAAAGTTATCAGAGAAAGTGGTAGTCTTCAGAACTAAGCAAGTCTGAATGTGAGTAATTTTATGGTTCAATTTGCAGGGACATTTTTAAACGCAGAATGACCAAATGTATTTTCTGATGGTGAGCAAGACTATTCCAACCTTTATGGCTGTTTAACTCCTTAAACTTTATTATTGTGTTATTAGTCTGTAAGACTTGATAGTCACTAATTACTACACGTTTTGGTAACTATGATAAAATTAATGTGCAGGTTATTAAGTTATGTAAATTGAGGAATTGAAGTGCTGACCTGACCATCACCCTTGCAGTTTAAGGTGCTAAAAAACAATGAAAAATGTTTGAGTGACATTTTCTATTTCTATCTCATATTCAGTGTTTCATGTTTTGGCATAAAATCTAAAGATTAATTAAAGGAGAATTCGACCATTCAAAAAAGTCTGTGTAATTAAAAGCTTAAGATTTCTCATATGAAATCCTCAATTTCAGAGAAACTTAATGAGTCAGAATTGTTCAATTGTGCTGCTGATTGGAATCTGACATCCAAAGCATTTAATGCCTCCAAAATCTACCTCACAGAAAGCTTCCATAGGAAATGGCTATGGCAATGCTGCCTGATGCCTGAGGCATTACTTTACAATAGCTCTGATATAGTTTGACTTGTTTTTAGTCTAAAACAGAATTATCCATTATCAGCATTACACATAAAACCATTTTAAAAATGTGATAAAGTTGATACTTTTTCCTCACATTGCACTTCATTTCATCAAACCACTCTGAATGACTTTCCATCTCAGTGACTGAATTATGCAAAATTGTAGAAAATTTGGTGGAATTCCCCTTTAACCCCAAACAGCAATATTCACCCATGACCCAGCTTCATCGAGCCAAGAATGCAGCGCACCTGTAAGCCTGAAATGTTTTTCTATCAGACTTCAGCTATCAAAAGCACACATCATCACTGCTTTTTTATGTGCTTGTCAGTAACTCAGAGTGTGAAAAAAGATTACTTATTTGACTAGAATGAGGAACTTTGCCATGTTTTCATAGAACAAATTGGTCAACAGAATTATTGATTTTACAATGTTTTGCAGCCATTGACATGAAGAATTACAGAACACCTACAGTGGTCTTTGTCTGCTCTGAAACACCTGATTGAACTATTCAGCTATTTAACTTAAGATGTATGTGAGCTAATGCGGGTCTGGTAGAACAGGGGTACTTCAGAACCAGACTACTTTATTATAAGTGATGCTGACCTCGGCCCTGCAGGTTTTGCAATGGATTTTCATCTGATGTTTCCACAATCAATTCAATTTGTGCAGCTGGTGTCGCTGACGTTTTCAAAATTTGGGTGATGTAAACAGTGTTGTATCCTGATAACCTCACAGCACTCAAAATATTTTTTGCAGCTCCAATATCTATCTATCTATGTATCTATCTATCTATCTAGATAAATGCCTCTAAAACGGACTCGAATTGCAATGCCTGGTGTAGCCTCAGATACCACAGGCAGAAATAAATTCACAGGTTTTACAGAAATTAAAGAGTACTTAATAAAACAACAATCTTGCCAAACTGACTGAAATTAAATATAAAAAAGGAAAGATTTAACATCTAACAGCAAAGTAACATGTTTTGCAAATGTATTAACAGGACACCAATTGATCGGAGGTGAAATTTTATTGGTGTATCCACAACCATTTAGCTAACTTAGCTAACTTAGTCCAGCTTAGTTATGTCTCTTCCATTGTAAGAAATGGCTTACTTACTTATTGGGGCAAACATTAAACATTCATAACTAAAAACTATGTGATGCACAGTTTTGAAATGAATTATTTTCTTACATTTTTTTCATGGAAATCCATGACATGACCTGCCAGGCCCTGGGTGAGCTAGCATGGAATAACCCATGTGTAGTTCTGTAACTGATCACAGCAGATGTTGCTGAGCTGTAGTCAGCCTTGACCCTCAGTGACTTTACTTGCTCCCTGACCTGTAATGATTGGCATTTCCAATGTCTTCCCTGATTCTTAGTATGGCCTTCTCGCTATGTGTTTTGGCCAATCTACACTTTCAAAAATGATATGTTAATTAGCATCACACTTTTTAGTTATCTCTATTTTGTTACATTTTGTGTTGGGCCACAAGAACACATAGCACATCTGTGGCACTGTGTAATTAGAACACATTTTGTGTTAAAAAATCTGAACACACATATTAAATAAAAAGAACAGTGTTGAAATGTGTAGTCTTTAACATGACAAACGGATGTGTTAAAAATAATATATTAGACCCATGTGTTTTGACAGCCTATGTAAAAGTATAAAATACTGGATATATATTACCATATACAGTCTGATTTAAAGGTTTGTAGACCACGGTCAAATTACATGCTCTGTTGATTTGCTCTATAGGGAATAAATTTAAATATGGCATTTTTCTGCAACTTTAATTTCTGAATTTTTTTTCAGAATATTCAGAATAATTTTCTGAATAGGCCACATTATATGATTTTTTTTCAACATGTAAATTCAGCAAACAAAACACTATTTGTACATCAAAATTTACAGTGTATGTTCCCTGTAGATATGTTAACTTTCACTTAGAAAACCAATAAAACATGTACTTGAAGCTTTCATCTTTGAGAGAAAATCAAGCTTCACTCTCGCTTTAGATCTGAAGAAAGTCCACAGGTGATTCTGTGGAATCCACCATTAGAACACAGCTCAAAGCTATGAGTCTGAAAGAATGTGTAGCTGTCAAGAAGACACTACTGAGAAAAGTGAATAGACAAAAAAAAAAAAAATTAAATAAAGAAGCAGCTGCAGTTCTCAGAACAATGCACTTGCCACCCTGAACCTCAGACCAGACTTCAAAATCAGTATTTGGGGTTACTTCGATTGTGAGACGCAGAAAATACAACCAAATTATGAGACATTTTGGAAATTTGGTGGTGTGGAAAAAATATACCTGCAGATTAGACTAGGGGTAACAAACATTAGCATATGAATGTATTCTATTTACATTTTAGAATATATTGACAACTTATGGTGGTAGATTCCATTTTTATACAGGGGGGTGCGGCATGGCCCTTTGACTCTGATCTTATCTGATACCAGAGTGGACCATAGAAAGATCATTCTCTCTAAAACTTCATGATTTAGCTCAGTGGTGCAAGGGAATTTTTTAAGTCCCCTGGGCAACAAATCACTGGGAGGCACTGGGAGGCACCTCGAGGCCCTGAGCCGCCCCACCTGCGTTCCCCCGGCTGTGATCCTGCATGCTGCCCTCATCCCAAGCAGCCCCATTAGCTTACTGCCCAGGAATTCTCGGTCAAGTGAACGAGTGCAGTGACAAACAATGCCCCGCTTCAAGGAAGATTACAACTCCAACAGGAAACCTTTTGATGAGCAAGACTGTTTGAAAATGTTATCTAGACCACCATCACCCCTGAGGTCAACAAAACCATTTCTAATCACCCATACCTTTGGCTACTTATTCGCTTACGTGTGTGCATGTGTGTGTATGCATGTGCATATGTGTGTGTGTGTGTGTGTGTGTGTGTGTGTGTGTGTGTGTGTGTGTGTGTGTGTGTGTGTGTGTGT
>JAILXH010034655.1:0-13201 GCA_023558415.1 Piaractus mesopotamicus
ATATCACCTTATACTAAACGTTAAGAGTGTTGTTGCCTTCTTCTATCGAAGGTTCCTTTTAAAATACACCTCAACAATCTACTCAAGAATTCCCACCAAAGATTTCACTGATTTTAGCCCATTTTAAAAACACAAACACATTTTCAGCCACTGCCCCAATGTAGGTGGAGATGCATAAGCTAGCAAAACAGAGGCGAAAAAGTCAGCATATTCAGTACTAAAGTCCATCTATGCGACTTTACTCTGTTTGACTGATTAGAATGGTGAGGTATAAGTGTTAATACACTGATTTTTCAAAGTGTCTTTGTAAAATAGGCTGTACAGAGACAGTGTACATCACCACCAGATTTGCACAGTGTGGCACAAGTTAGCAAATCTGCTAACTTGGATGTGCAGCGTGTCATTTTGAATGAATCAGCTTTATCGGAAATTGCCTGTAGACAGAGCTGTGTGTAGGTGCATTAGCCTCAGGTGTAATTCCTGCAGTCGCTGTGCTATGGAGAGTGTTGTTGAAAGAAACGGGTGAGGATCAAAACTATGAAACATACTTTACTCACAGCTGTACAGCTGCTTATCTGATGTGAAACAGAAGCCGCTCTTCTCTACCGCAGCGCTACTTTATCAAAAGAAACTAGTGTAGCATTGCTAGCTAATGCACACTGTAACTGCTGTCAAGGTCAGTTGTGCAGTTTGAGTTCATAATCTAATTCTGTTGGTTGACATAAATATAACTAGTGTATAACATGACAGCTTAAAAGCACCTGTAAAAGCCATAGCAGAACAAATATTCTTGTATCATAGATTTGGGTCGAACTCTTTACGTTGACATGCTCTATGCATTATGCTGAGAAGCAGAGCACATGTTAAGCTTTAGGACGATGTTTAAGTTGCTGTATATTGTGGTTCATGAAGACTGGACTTAAGTGAAGACTTGAAGTTTTATCTTTTTCCCTCTTTGAGTTAATACAGCCAATGAGGTATGCAAAGGTTAAATATACGTTCCCACATAATGTTTATAGATATGGGTTAGTCTACAGCTAAAATGCTAGCGGAGTTCATATCCACGCTTTCTTGTATGTTCAAAAAGCTAATAATCCAATTATATAGGACTCCAAGCACCACAGAAGTGCTCGTCCTCACAGTCATGTGTAAAGGGTGAGGCCATATTTTGAGGCAATTTTAACTGCAATAATCTATGCATGACTGTGAAATATATGATTTAAATGACATAAAGAAAACATGCCAAATAAGTATTATAAAATATGTAATGAAAGTTGATGTCCCCAGGATTCATGTAAATGGTGTTACAAAAAATCACACTGATGAGGTCGCTTGGCTTCCTTTTATCTATGTTCTGAAGATCTACGAAGTAAAGCACATGGTAAGTCCACTGTGTCTTTTCAGTTGTCAGAAATGTTCTCATTTAGTTCATGATTTCACACAAAGCTTTTAGTTGAAGTCACTGGTGTGACCTACTTTGTTCTTAGGCAATTGTGAAAAAAATAGAATATATATGGATTATATTACATATTTTAGTGGATATTCCGTGACTGACAACATGCGGTTTGATGCTCTGTAGCAGCCATTCTGTAAAATGCATTTTTCATTAAAAATGTCACCGGTGTTACCTTTCTTATGTGTAACACCGATGGCAATCAGTAACACTGGTGATGTTTCTGTAGAATGACCCAGCTATATTTGTGCTGTGAGATCTGTTTTTTAATGATTACTTTCTATGCGAATGTTGCTGTATTGCACGAGACTTATTTTATGACTTGATATAAATTTATTTATCTAGTTCTCACGGCACTTTTTTGAACGGTATGTTCGTGCAAATTAAACGCTTGTAACTCAAGGAACGTCTTGTGTTTGTGATTTAACTGGAGGGAGCTACAGCAACTACACACAGCATTTAAAATCAGCTAGATTGTAATGATTTAACTGTTACGGTAACTTATTTACATTCCTTTACACTAATAACTAGTCAATTCTAAGTGGGTTACTCAATATGGTATCAGTATCCGTAACGGCACGCTGCACATCTGAAAAAAAGTAGTATCAATGTACGCGTGTAAAAAACTTCAATAATACTTCAATATTCCTTATGACATGTATATAGACTGTATATTGGTCGACTGTAGGTTTGGATTCAGCCCCAAGCCTCCTCGTCTTTAGCTCACAGGTGTCAGCCTTTCAGAAGCGAGCGCAGGCCCGCAGTGGCAGGAGGCTCCCTGGAGCAGTAATGGCTATTTATAAGGGAGGATAAACAGTTTGCTCAGAGCAGCAGCTGTCTTGTTACAGGTAGATTAGAGAGAGGAAACACGTGTCAGTCCAGACAAGCAGAGCCATGTTGAGGAAATGGCCACTGTGGAAGGGCCAGATTCACCGCCATTCTGCTCCGAGTCTCAAGTGGAAGGAAGGAAATTGGCTTTGCGAGAGGAAATTAAATCAGATCGAGGGGACATTAGAACACATTAACAACCGTGATGCTGTTTTTAACATGACGGATGGAGGAGGTGAAAGATTGAATTTTTCCTTTTATGACTGACTAATCATTTCCGTGACCGGGCGCACGAGTCGTTTGTGATTACACCTCAATTATTCTGAAATACAGAGGGATAAAGGGAGAAAATGAAAACACTATCAGACTGTATCTAACACAACCTACTGTACCTTAGTCACACAGCCGCACTGCTGCATACGTCTCTACAGCATTCAGAACAACAGTAGAAGTTGTTTAATGCTGCACTAAGAAGCCCAGCAACATTCATTCATTTGTTTACTATTTTTTTTGTTTCTTATTCATTAATCATTCGTTCATTTCCTTATTTAGTTATTCATTGATACATTCATTTATTTTATTTTATTTTTTTAACTTCTTCTCGCAATCATCTATTTGCTCATTTGTCCATACATTAATTAATTTATATATGTTTTATTTACCATCTATCTATATATCTATCTATCTATCTGTCTACCTACCTATATACCTACCTACCTATCTCTCTATACCTATTTATCATCTATTTATCTATCTACCTACCTATCTATCTACCTGTCTGTCTATCTATCCATCCATCCATCCATCTATCTACCTACCTACCTATCTCTCTATATCTTTTTATCATCTATTTATCTACCTACCTATCTATATATCTATCCATCCATCTATCCATCTATCTACCTACCTACCTACCTACCTATCTCTCTCTATCTATTTATCTAACTACCTACCTATCTATATATCTATCTACCTACCTACCTGTCTGACTATCTATCTATCTATCTATCTATCTATCTATCTATCTATCTACCTATCTGCCTACCTATCTCTGTCATCAATTTTTTCATGTACTTTATTTATTTGTTTGTTTATTATCCATACTTTTATTCATTTATTCATTTACTTTATTTGTTATTTAAATTCATTAATTCTTTCTTTAATACACTCACTTATTGGTACATTAATCCATCCATTCAATTATTTATGCTTTGGTTTATTTAACATATTTATTTATTTATTTATTTAACATATCTATCTATCTATCTATCTATCTCATCCATCATCCATTTTTTCATGTGCTTTATTTTTTTATTTGTTTGCTTTTTATCCATTCTTTTAATAATTAATTTACTTTTCTCATTGTTCGTTTCATACATTCATTTACTCATCCACCCATCCATTTATTTATTTATAGCTTAGTATTTATTTTTTATTTACATACATTCACATATTAATTTTATATTTCCTTATACTCATATTAACATCCTGTTATTAATTCATTAATTCATTTACTTATTCATTCATTCGTTTATTCATGTACTCCTTCATTTTACATATTTATTCATGCGACGCATCAATGTTTTTCCTTATTTTAATGTTTTATGTTTATCCATACATTCGTTCGTTGCTGCATCCATCTACTTACTTATTCATCCATTCTTTTATCTTTTATTCATCCTTTCATTCATTTATCAACCTATCCACCCATCCATCCAGTCATTCATTCATTTACTGTTTTATTTACCTTTTGCAGATGAATGTGTTTATTTTTGTATGTATTTGTTTGTGAATCTGCTGCAGTTCATCCTCAGAGCTGTAAAATGAATCATGCAAAGGAAATCAGACTATTATGTTCAGGCGTTTGAATCGTCTTTGCTCACCTTGTTTAACGGGTCACTGATGGATGAGCAGATGTGCGTGTATGACGGTGTGGAATTCAGTTTTCCTCGCTGTAGCAGGAGACCCTCCATCAGCGCTGCTCCCCCTACAAATACAAAGGAGTCATCTGGAGTCTGGCACAGTCACAATCTATATTCTTCATATCACGCTCCACATCACACAGCCTGCACGCAGCCGCACACTACACACACCCACACACTACACACACACACTACACAGCTGCCTGACACCACACTGAAATAACAGTCTCATTACTTCAGTGAGATAATGACATAAGTAGAAATAAAAGTAGTCAAGCAGCCATCAGGCCCAGAAGTTCCTCGAGTACTGACTTCTCTGTAGACCCGCAGTGGAACTCATTAGCACATCCAGCATCTGTCAGTATAGAAAATGAAGTTTGTGAGGCTCTGTTCTTCTCATTTGGTCTAAAATAAAAGGCTAAAGCTCCAAACTGAGAGATGGGAGCAACATTAAAGCAGCACAGATGCTGAATCAACAGAACAGAATGGAATTAAACCCAACAAAAGAATAGGGAACTAAATGTGGAGCACTAAACTGAAACTGAGGAAAAGGTTTACTTTTTTCCTCACAAAAATACCTGGATATGAGTAAAAATATTCCCAGAAAAGAACCAAGAAAAGGCCCAGATCGTCTCCTGGCTTTTTTAAAGTACTTTAATTTTTGATTCCGTATGTAAGACATTGATAAACTTTCAAAGCATTCACTTTCCAGTCTATACAGTCCACATATGGAAACTAAGATGTCTTTTTTTAATACATTGTTTTTGTGATGTCACAAAACGTCATTGGACAGCCGAACGCGTTCAGAGGAAAGCGCCAAACGCCAGATCTGTTACATTAGCTAACAGCTGCCTGCACTGACTAGCATTACTTTGAGTGATGGGGGGAGAAGGGGGGCCATCCTACCCACCTAGAGAGCGAGGCCAGTCCTGCTCTCTTGGACTCCTGGGCATAGATGGCTGTAGCATCACCAGTGATCAACCTCGCAATCTCATGATGATAGGGCCAATGCTTAGACGGTTGCGCCACTCGGGAGCCAAACTTCTTAGAAATAAAGCCCATCAAAACAGAGCTCATTTACATATACCAGTCAAAAGCACAGTAACAAAAACTACCTGTGTAATTCTAAGAATTCTAGAATTCAGAACCATTAGCCAACTGTGTTTTGCACACAGAGGAATGAGACCTCTGCATTTAACCCATCTGTGCAGTGAAACACCCACATACATGCACACTAGTGAGCACACACACTAGGGGGCAGTGAGCACACTTGCCCGGAGCGGTGGGCAGCCCTATCCACGGCGCCCGGGGAGCAGTTGGGGGTTAAGTGCCTTGCTCAAGGGCACTTCAGTCACGTACTGTCAGCCAAGGGGATCGAACCGGCGACCTTCCGATCACAAGGCTGGCTCCAGACCACGACTGCCCCAAATGAAGCCGCAGACATCCCTGGGTGGGCTCGAACCACCAACCTTTCGGTTAACGTCTGAAGATAGAAAGAAGCCTTAAATCTAAAAATGAACAATGACTATTTTTGGTTATAAGTGAAAATGCACAGTGAATTGATTTAGGAAAAATCAACAAGTTGTCTGGCCGAAAATATTTTTATATGTTCAATAGATTATATGCACATGTTCTGTGTAGCGTTTTAGAGGTGAAACTAACATGTCAGTAACTTATATCAGCACCGCAGAGAGTGACAGTATGGAAAGTTTACCTAGGTAAACAAAATATATACTTTAATATAGCATAGCTAATTATTTGATTATTATAGATTTTATCTATGATCTTGTGATGGCTATTATTGTCAATATGGCTGCAAGAACTAATTGATTCCATAGATGACGTTAGTAATAAAAATTAGCTGTCATGACGTTTGTGCTCCTCAATTACATCACTTGATTAAAAGAGGGAAAATACAGTAACACTTCACTGTAGGGTACAGTTCATGAGGCTACATGACACCTACATAAGCTTGCAATGACAACTGACATAGCCCTACGTAAATGTTTGCAAATGCTTATTCCAATAGACATCATTCGCTACAAAGGTCAAATCTGCCAATTTTGATCAAAATTAGCTAAAGTAGCCTTTATCATGCCTTTGTAAACATTTATGTAGTTGTCATGACAAGCTATGTAAGTTTCATGTAGCCTTATGAACAGTACCGTAAAGTAAAGCTACAGAAAATATAGATGGTAGAGACCACAGTACAGGGTTTTGTAGGACTAAAAAAGTCATAAATGTGGGAACACTTCACTTTAACATCATCTAAAAAGACGATTTCTTGTACGAGAGGTAAAACTGAGCACACTTTTCACGGTAGTGCGACTGTCATGCAGCAGAAAATGACAAAAACTCAGCATGGTGAATAAACTGTAGTTAAACCGTGGAGGAGAATGCTAAACACCAGTTCTGTTATGCTGGCTAGCATTGCAGTGAGTGATGGGGAGACATAGGCCCATCCTACCAACCCAGAGAGAGTGAGGCCACGGATGGCTGTAGCTTCACTAGAGACTGAGCTCACAATCTCCTGATGATGGGGCCAACGCTTCGACGGCACTGCAGGCATCTAAATCTGTTTTCAAAAATCAAGGGCCACTGTTAACAAAAATAAAAATAGTAGAAAAAAGTCGCAATATTTCAAGAAAAAAAGTCGTAATATTTCAAGAAAAAAAGTCATACAGTATAATATTTTGAGAATAAAGTCGTAATATTTTGAGATAAAGTCGTGCTATTTCGAGAAAAAAAGTCATAATATTTCAAGAAAAAAAGTCGTCATATTTCAAGTAAAAAGTCATAATATTTCGAGAAAAAAAAGTTGTACGGTATGATATTTCGAGAATAAAGTCATGCTATTTCGAGATAAAGTTGTGCTATTTCGAAAAAAAAATCGTAATATTTCGAAAAAAAAAGTCATAATATTTTGAGAAAAAAAGTCGTAATATTTTGAGAAAAAAAGTCATACTATTTTGAGAAAAAAGTCATAGAATTACGACATTAAAGTGACATTAATACCTGGAAAGGTCGCAATATTGTGGCCAAAGGCTTTGCAAAGGGAAGTGTTAAATGAGGGGCATTGAGGAGTTGGTGGATTTATACTTTCATATCGATTTCACCCATAAAGAAATGCTCAGTCACCCTGTCTCTCCTGACACATCAGCACCAGACTGTATAAGAAATGGCTGAAATGGCTGTGCAGGAATAAAGAATAAAGAGCCAGATGGACTCGGAGGAAACTGTCTGTCTGTTTTGTTGAAGGAGAATCGCAGGCAGGGTCGTCTACACAGCTATCAGTGGCTACATCTCCGCATCATTCAAAGAGGGCATGAAGTTTCACAGACAATGAGACTGATAATCAAAACGATCGATCCACAAGCAGACAGGAGTGAGTGGAACTCCGGTGCGCCAGTACAGCAACCGAGACCCCAGTGCGTTATGGCAGCCCCCAACAGTTAGCCCACTTTTATCCTCCAAATATTACGGCATTTTTTTCTCCAAATATTAGGACTTTTTTCTCTAAATATTACTTCATTCCCGAAATATTATGACTTTTTTCTTGAAATATTATGACTTTTTTCTCAAAATATTACGACTTTATTCTCAAAGTCTACTGCTTTTATTTTTATTAACAGTGGCCCTAAAACGCCGTCGTAAGTTGGACAGCGAAAACAATGTACATCTTTTCTTTGTACTTAAATAAAGGCTCAAGAGAACAAATCACAGATTCTGCTTTTTATTGCATTTTACAAAATGTCCCAACATTTCTCGAAATGGGGTTTGTATTTGATTTATCTTTGCTTTGTTATTACAGGAGAAATAATTTGAATAGATATACATATCAACCAATCAATCTACCTCCACATTAATGCTTGCACTGCCATGTAAGATTTGTGTTTTTTTGGGTGATGATGGGCTGGTCCAGGTCAGTTTCAGACAGAATTTTGTTCTTGTACTTGGATCAGTTTAGGACATAAAGATGTGTTTCAGGTTCTTTCAGGTTAATAATATTAGATGTAACGAGAAATGAAGCTTCAAAAAATGACCTTCAAAATTCAGCCACTTTGTTTTCTTTTTTTTGGCTTTTAATATCTACTAATCTCAGTTAAATAGCAGAAGGTATGTCAATACTCCCAAGGAATGCTGCTTTCATTCAGGTGTGCGTGTGCACGTTTTTGTCCCGCATGTTTGTGCGTGGGTGGATGTGTGCACTGTATCTTTATGACTATCCTTTGAATGTCAACCCAACTGAAGCATCTTAGTGGGCTCGCATAAAAACTTCAGATTTGAAGAATCTCAAGGCCTCAAGAAATGGGCCACGAATCCATCGAGGGGAGAAAACACATACGCTCTCCATGGGATTTGTCCCTCTACTGCTTACTCTGCCGCAGGAAGGTAAAGGCCAATGGCCATCTGCGGCAAGCATGTGCAAGGTGGCCATGCGACCACAGGGTTAGAGCCTTGTCTGGCCGGTCCACTGCCTGTGATGAATGGCCGGAGCGATGATCCGCTGCCATTTTCCCCCTGAAGTCAAGCTCCGTCAAGCTGCAGTTATGGGCCCAGGCTTGGTCTTGCCTTCTTCCCCGACCCCACCAACCCCATCTGCTCTCCTTGACTGTACCATCTCCCTGTTCTCGTATACCTGAGATCACTTGTTCTTTGAACCGAAGAGCAGTGATTTAAGCGAGTCCTCAGAGATGCAGAACTTTAATCTCCAGCCCGCGGAAAGCTTCAACCTGGAGCCTTCCTTTCGCTTTATTAAAGGCAGATGATGTTCGTGCTCTTGCTCTGCTTTGGTTCTGCTTAAAACAAAATTTTGGTGCAGTGACAAGTCAGATCAAAATCTAAAAGACTGGATGAAAACATCCCAAACACTGTTATTCCCATATATCTTGAACGTGAGAATGAAGCAAATCTATTTTGTACATGCCATTCATTAGATGTAATCGCCTGGGGAGCACTATCTTTCAGGCTGAGGCGAAAAAATCAAACACAACAAGCAAATATTCTCAGGTAATTATGATTGGAGAGATAAAGCAACTCTTCCAACCGTTCTGTGCGGCATTAACCTCCCATTACCTCCGGCTTCAGCATCAGATGATTCATCCTGGTTAAATGCTAAATACATTCAAACAGCCAAACAGAAGGCCTTTGGTTCTCCAAAGAGTTGTTGTGCAGTCAAATGATCAATGCAAACATCCCGAGCCAAATGTCCATCCAGATCTCATTTCAGGCTTTGCATTATTGCCAAGTAGCCCCCCAAAAACAAATCTGAAGCTAGCAAAGATGTTTCACGCCAGAAGCTGAGCTCAGATTGACTACGGTGATCGCAAGCCAGTCTTAAGATCTCATTCGCTTGGTACACTCAAGGGGATTCAGCAAGTACTGATTTGATCTAAGATCTCAGAGTAAAAATACTGATCTAGCATCAGGCTTTCTTCTCTGTCCATAGAACATAGCCACTGTTAGCACGACAGCTGCAGGGATGGCAACAGTGACTGGAAAAAATTACTTTGGTAATATGTGACTTTGCTAACTTTGCATGTTGATGTGGCCAATAAGGTTTTTTATTGTTGATTGAGAACCAGCCAAGAGATTTTGTATTACAATGGAGAAGTTTAACTGGGCTGCATGCCAAGAGACTTTTCATTGTGGTAGCGGAATTTGGCTGGGCCACAAGCTAGGAGACCTTTCACCACAGGACAGGAGATTTTTCATTTTTGCATCAGAGTTTGAAGACTTTTCACTGTAACGGCAGATTTTTACTGGGCTGCAGACCAGGAGACCCTTTACCAAGCCGGCGGAGTTTTCATCCTTGGCAGCGGTGTTTGGCTGGGCCACAGCTTTTCATCCTTTGGCGGTGAAGTTTGGCTGGGCCACAGGCTGGGAGACTTTTCATCCTTTGACGGTGCAGTTTGACTGGGCCATAGGCCAGGAGACTTTTCATTCTCAGCAGTGGAGGTTGACTGGGCCACAGGCCAAGAGACTTTTCTTCCTCGGCATTTGAGTTTGACTGGGCCACAGGCCAGGAGATTTTTCATCCTTGGCGGTGGAGTTTGACTGGGCCACAGGCTGGGAGACTTTTCATCCTTGGCGGTGGAGTTTGACTGGGCCACGAGTCAGGAGACTTTTCATTCTTGGTGGTGGAGTTTGACTGGGCCACAGGCCAGGAGACTTTTCAACCTTTGCAGTGGAGGTTGACTGGGCCACAGGCCAGGAGACTTTTAAACCTTTGCAGTGGAGTTTGACTGGTCCACAGACCAAGAGACTTTTCTTCCTCGGCATTGGAGTTTGGCTGGGCCACAGGCCATGAGATTTTTCATCCTTGGTGGTGGAGTTTGGCTGGGCCACAGGCCAAGAGAATTTTCTTCCTCGGCGTTGGAGTTTGACTGGGCCATGAGTCAGAAGGCTTTTCATTATTAGTGGTGGAGTTTGACTGGGCCACAGGCTGGGAGACTTTTCTACCTCGGCGGTGGAGTTTGACTGGGTCACAAGTCAGCAGACTTTTCTACCTTGGTGGTGGAGTTTGACTGGGCCACGAGTCGAGAGACTTTTCACCGTGGTGGCAGAGTTTGGCTGGGCCATAAGCCTTAAGACTTTTCACCACGGTGGGCTGACTGGGCCAAGAACTGGGAGGCTTTTCACCATAGCGGCGGAATTTGACTGGGTTGTAAGCCTAGGGTCCTTGCATTGTAGCAGCCGAGTTTGACTTGGCCATGCACTCAGAGCAAGAAATCAAGCTGTGTTCTAACAGTGAATATATTTCTCTTTCTATTATTTCAAAAGCAGACAGTTACATTTCTTATAGTGTAAATAGTTTCTCTGCCAAGACTGGGCGTTTTGCCACCATAACACAATGGCAAACCAGGCAATGCTTTTAAAGTATTAATATTCAGTGTAAAACAATGTTATCAGTCAAAGCTTTTGAAATCATTGTATGAATTTTTATTCACCTCTTATAGAAACTGTGAGGAGAGCTTGAGTCTCTGGGCTTGAGAAAGTTTGCGTGTCCATTACATGATCTTGTGGTCAACTCTAAATCGATGTATATTCAATGTCATTCTTGCCAACACTGAGGTGCTCACTTTCGTCTTGCCATCAACTATAAATCAATGCATATTCAGTGTCATTGTGGCCCACTGGCAACTTTCATTGGTAGTTTAACATTGATCCATATACAAAGTTGGAACCGTAATTTAAGCCTCGAGCAAAATGATTTTGCTGAAAAATGTATAATGTATCAACAAAACCATGCTACCATTCTCAAAGACAATGACTATCAAAGACAGTGGCTAATCAGATTTCCTGTTCCTTCAAAGATGTAATTTATTCATAATGTTACCAGAGTACAGCAATCACAGTGAGCCAACTTTGATTTGGTAATTTAGTTTTTAAGAACTTCATTTATTCATTACACAAGCTAGTAACCAAAGCTTATTCAACAGACTTCTACAAAAGCCGGCTAAATAGCAAACTAACAAACTTCGATGCTAAGCAGATCCCTTATGATCCCTTACGTATAGAACTAGAAACCTGAGAGGCATCTTTGTACAGAAATTCTTGCATTTTAAAAAACATTTTTCTTAGCACAAATTGTAAATATTCCATCATGTTAGTACTGTTGCTTTGTCACATCTGTAGCTACAACGTTAGCGCAGATTTATTTACCATCATAGCATCGTCGCTATAGCTGTCGATGCTAAAAGGCCCTGTTGTGTTACAATGCAACAGGCAAAACCTGATCCTAGTTCAGCCCTTTGGCTTGTATGTTCACATGACTCTTACACTGAGTCAACTGACCCCACATCGTGTACTTTCTCTGCGTCAGACAATGGTCAAGAGCTGAAGGCTCAGCAGAAGGAAAGTTTCCAGAAGCAAATACTCGAAATGATCCCCTGAACATCGCTCAGACACTAACGGCGGCGGTCATGGGGGTGTATTTGTGCTGGGGAATTACGGCTCATAGACACACATTACATTTTCTCATAAAGCTAGCGCTCAGGTGACATTTATACAGGACTCTGAAGCAGGCCGCCGTTCCCCTCTGCGCAGTTAAATGTCATTCACATTAGTTTCAGACACCTGTGTCCTTTAAGCAGCCTCACTCACAGCATAAGAACATCCTCCATGTACGCCTTTCAGTACATGGTAAACAGAGTTCTAGGTCTTAATTAAAGTGTGTCTGAAATACATAGTGCATTTCAGACTGTTTTATGTTCTCAGAAAAGGTGCTCATCTTAGAGCGAAGTCTGTCACATTGGGGCTTTCGGTAATTGGTGTTAAATAATAATTCAGACCGGGAGTGTTCACGTTCTTAGTCAAAAGCTACTTTCAGATCATTTTGGCAACACTTTCTGATTGGAACATCTTCCTTGATAATAAGACTTTTGAAACTTTTTGATTTAGCAAAGCTAGTTTTGTTCAGACAAATTCAAGAAGCTTTTCGATGGACCGTTTTCAAAATAATTATTTGAAATGCCTCACAATGGCCTCTAAGCACTTCAGGCAAATAAACACAACACTCTAAACCTGCAGTGAGAATGGCAGTGGTAGTAAATGGTGCTGTTTTTATTTCATTACCTAAGTTGGAAACGTTTTGGATGAAGCTCTGTGGAAGACCACACTCACAGTTCAGTCATAAAACTGCTAGCAGCCCTGCTAGGAATGGACGCTGTAGGTCCCATCACACTTACATATTTGACACAGCGGAAGTGGTCAGAGTAGGCAAGGCTGAATCTACCGTGTGGGTGACCTGGGCAACTGTCCAGGGGCACTCAATGGCATACGTGTTGCACATTTATGTTCAGTTTGTCTCAAACATCCAATAAGCGCCATTTTTACTAATGCCTTTAGTTTTCTGCATGCGTAAAAGAAAAAGAAAATAATCACTTTGGCATCTTATACGACGTGAATTATGATGTCAGTGATCATGAGTAAGACGTCCTTTCGTTTGCATGATTTTGCAAGGCCTCAGCTGAGGAGCTTTGAGAAGAAAGTACTG
>JAILXH010034667.1:0-14562 GCA_023558415.1 Piaractus mesopotamicus
AGAGAGAGAGAGAGAGAGAGAGAGAGAGAGAGAGATTATTTGGTTTCATAATTGGTAAATCTCAGTGTGGAACCCTCAGGGTCTTCTAGGTCTTCAGAGAAGTCCTAATGATTTCTGGTAATTAAGTAATACATTTATATTTAACAGAATTGTCATGGTTGTTTTTGAACTTCCTGTATGGAAAAAATTGTTTATGTATTTGTTATATGTTATGGTCAAATATTTATGAAATATATTGCTGAACTTATAACTCATTGTTTATTCAGAAAGTCTAAGAAAGTGATTCAGGAACAGGGTCAAGATCAGAAGCCTGCCATATTTCACCACATTTATGATTGATTCATTGGCTATTATTGTTTTTTTACGTTGTGTCTACATGCTGAATCCTTGGTTAATAACTGTAGTTCACCATCGTAGCTGGATATTAGCTATGTTACCTGCCTAATGTCTCCTAAAGCAACAAATTCACTGCACTTTTTGATTTGGACCCTGCTCTCACTGACTGTGCTATACGCAGACTTAACAATAGCAACAAACTCCATGTTCACATTATTTTTATACATGTGTCTTGTTTGTAAGCTCTTCTCTAGCCACTCCATGTAATCAATAGTTTCTCTTGTGTCTCACTGTCCACAAGTATCACTCTGGAGCAGCTAGGTCAGGAGTCGCAACCCAAATGTTAAGAAGAGCCATTTTGTCCTTTTAATAAAAATCTAACCACATTGGGAGCCACAACATTTTATGTTAATTTTTCTATCTTGGTTATACTAGTATAGGATAAAGAATATAAGATAAACGAAAACAAAGACTTACTTTGTTCTGCTTTAAGCTTTTGTTTTCCACAAAAGTAAAATAGTTTCTTGTAAAATGTCTCTCAACGTTCGTCTTTTTACGAGGCTGCAGTCAGTTTCTCATTCACCGCTTCTTGTTTGAATTCTCCTGTTCCACCTTAAATGGTGCCTGAGGCCCCAGAATGTAAAGTTGCTGCACCATTTAAGGTAGCCGCATGTTGCAGACTTCTGACCTAAGGTTGCCATACCCAATGCCAAGTGTGAGCTAGACGGGTATAAAGCCCCCCAGTATTGGGCTGTGGAGCAGTGCAGCTGTGTTTTCTGGATTGATGGAGCTCCATCTAATGCCTTTGGGATCAGTTGGAATGATCCAGAACTGACCATCCAACATTAGTACCTGACCTCACTAACTCACATCCTCACAGCAATGTTCCAACATCTAGTGTCTTCCCAGAAGAGTAGAGGCTGTTACTGCAGCACAAACTCCCAATCCTCCCAAAATTAAGTAATGAATAATGAAAACTTCAGTTAGAATAACTATAATTTTTGTGTTAGGCTAACATAAACACATGTTTGTGCAACTCATAAATTCTAATTATTTTAACTTAACGTCTTCAAACTGCAATTTAACTATATGTTTCATTAGGCAATTGAGAATATTTTGTAATTAAGTGATATTGACCACCAAACACCAAACAAGAGTTAACCTGTACTGTGAACATGGTCAATGACCAACACAAACGCCCACTCATCAGCAAAGAGAACGATAACCTCCACTTTTAGCCAACAACACAATGTCAGGCAGATAAGTAAAGCATATATAAAAAAACATACACCTGAGGAAAGGCAGCCTGGGTGGAATGAAAGCACACTGACAGTAAGTAAAACAAAGGGAAAGAAACACTCAATATGCAAATAGGTGGAGCCAGGAGCCAATGGGAAAGAAATATATGTCTTATCTAACAAGATTGTGTTAACAAATCAAACATGTAATTGTATTTCACAGCTTACTTAGTTTCGCTCAGTTTCACACATTTGTTCAGCAACTTTAATGAGAATGAAGCAATTAAACCAACAGAAATGTCGTCATTTTTTGAATGTAAGGTTTCAAAGTTGCCATAGCAACAGATTAAACTAAATAGCAATAAGTTAAGTCAACTCAAAAATGCCATTTGAGTGTACAAAATCATCAAAAACATTCCCTTAACTTAAAATTGTTCAGCAATATGTGGGATATACTGAGTTTTATGTACAACAGCCTTAACTTATTTGAGTTAAAACAAAATGTGGGATTACAGTGTTGGGGTGAATTATTAGACGGTTGCTCCACATGTGACCATGCTATCTTTCAAAGTTAGAACAACAAATACTTTCTCCAGTGTGTTAAACATTTGTAGACACAAAATCTGAGTAACTCCAAGTGTTCCAGAGTGGTGCAACAGACAAAGATGTCACCCCGACACAAGATTGTGAGTTTAAACTTTAGCAATTTCATAGCCTTCCATAAATAAGGACCCAAAAGGAAAAAAATGTCTGAAAGGACAGTGTGATGAAGAGTTTGCTTGTTAGGAAACTGAGTGAAAAAACAAATTCTATATTGTTTACCTAACTAACTAACAATTTTGTAATGTCGATTGTGTTTTGGACCTCCACAGGCAGATGAATCTGACTTTGGCGAGTGTGTTAAAAAAGAAAGTCAAACATCTTCTGAGGATGTGAGTAAATTATCTACTGTTCAGCAGTATCATGTTTAATTTTGAGATTATCTGAGTCCTAAACATCGAGCTGGATCTTCTTTTAGAGCCTGTGTGTGTGTATGTGTGTGTGTGTGTGATGTTAATATGTAAAGACGTACGACGTGGGCTAAAACCTACCGAAATGTTTTCTACTTTTCATTCATGCACACCATCCCAGTCTTCTTTTTTTTGGTAATATGTTATGGTGTGCATTTTTAACATTATATACTATTATGTAATTGTCATCATGTTTATCTTTTCTAATTCTGCATTTTAAAATCTCAGACACTGCAGACACGATCTCCACCATCTCTCTTATTACCCTCATGTGTTAATGTTGACAATGAAATATTAGAATAATGGTGGTGAATAATGAGGAGACAGCACTGAACGTGTGCACTGAACATTGGTGCGGTCGGCTAAACCGTTTGGGAAATGGAAACTGAAACTGGGGAATCGTGGTGCTCTGATAAACAGCAGGGGGTGCTCTCACAGTATTCACAACTTACAGTTTATCACACTTTAGTTCAGTTTGAGCTTTTTCTACATCAGTAACAGCAGCTGTAATTTACAATTTTAATGTTATTTTGATGATGTGTTTACATTTCAGCTGTGCGTGGATCATCAGTTGCTGGGAAATAGACATGACAGCTGATTGTTGACTTCAACTTTGTAGGTTAAGATTTTCTAACTTGAGACAAAATGCTGTAAGATAAGATAAAATTCCTAAACTAAGATCAAATTTGCTTCTGTAATACAAATTTGTGGAAAATCTTTTGTTGACCTGTCATATCTTTACTTAAGACAAAAAGAGAGGATCTGTCTGTAATATGATCGCTGGTTATCAGGTTTCTGTTGATGGTCATATCTGATGATTCTAATTGGCACTTACTCTCAGCAAGAGAAGTTTTAAGATGTGTGAATGTTCTGGCTTTTCTCCATGTCTCAGCTCTAATGCACTCTGTCTGACAGCTTAAAAGTGATTCATTTTGTATTCACATTAATTTATTTATTTAAAAGAAAGTCAGATAAGGATATAAGAGAAGATGAAAGCTTTGATGTGAACATTACCTGTAGCTGCTGCCCATATCTGCATGATTTTATACCTGCACTGATGCTTCTAAATGCTGCTTTATTACACACACCAAGAGGAGATTACAAAAATATAAACGTGAATTCTGTACAGCTCGCTAATCACAAACACTCATGATGGAAAAGTTACTTTTGTGGTATAAAAACCTCAGGAGGAATCTGGAGAAACATCTGTCTGACTGCTGTGAAAATTCACAGATAATGTTACATGAGAACATGACTGAAAGCAAATCCTGGAACCTGTTTCAATGCATTGAATTTCAATATTACATCTTACCCCACATTAGTTTGTGTCCTGCTCTCCCCTACTGCCTTTTGCATGCTGATGACAACCCCCCCTTTTTTAACACTCTGGGGTCCACAAACTCTCCTGTGTATCAAATTCTCTGTTCTATGTGTTTTTGTATCTTTGTGATAATCCAACACAGAAATACAGTTCAAACATTTCCTGAATCTGTAGAGTCGCCCTGTCCATTCCATCTTGTCACAAGATCGTACGTGACTCACATCCGGAGTTATGAGGCTATGAAGAGGGGCAGAGATACACGTCATCTGCCTCTCATTGTGTGGAACTGGTGGATTCATGTGTCCATCTACATTCTGTATGAAACTGACCAGTGGACACTATGAAAATCACTAAGGACTGACCCATCATGCCAGAAACCCTTCATTCTTCATTCAGTCCACATCGGAGACACATGAAATGGCGTGCAGAGAGTTTACAGCTGCTGAAGTTGCTACAGCAGTTTTGGAAAGTAGTGATGAAGATAACGGAGCATCTTGATATGAAACATATAAGTATCATATTATATGAAGAGCCTTTAAAGGAGAATTTCAGAACATATGAACAAATCGAGAAAATGTTTTTTTTTTCTTTGTTTATTCATTACAGCAGCCACAGAGCAGAGTCAGACTGTACTGACAATACTGATAAAGAGCTGAAACAGCAGAGAAAATGCAGTTAGAGGTTGGATTGAGTGGCTCTGCATCATGTAACTCTGTCCCCCTCCAGCTAACAGGCGTGATTAAAGTACTAGATAAGAACTCAGAACTGGATTTGTGTTTTCCAAAAGACTAGTGCTTCATGCTTTATACTTTAAACTGTTTTTAAAAAAGATCCTAGCTGAAAGAGGCAGGACTTGTGAAATAGAGGTCATTCTAAAATATAACCCATTAAAGAGAGAGAATGGCAGGTTCAGCAGGAGGAAGATCAGTCTGTAAAGGTCAGTGAGGTTGTAGAAACCTCTTTTATGAGATAAATTAATCCATTTACGCAGCAGCTCCTGAGGAACAGGGATCACATTTATATTCAGAAACAGCATTTCTGGTTAATCTCAGATCCACAGAGAAAGCCAAAAACAGGTCGCTGTGACAAAGATTTTAAAGATTAAGTCAAGTCAAAGTTTATTTATATAGTGCTTTTTACAACAGGCGTTGTAACAAAGCAGTTTTACAGAAAAATACAGGTCCAAGCCCCTATGAGCATCGCCAGTGGTGACAGTGGCAAGAAAAAATCCCTAAAAGCAAGAGGAGGAAACCTTAAGAGGAATCAAGGAACTAATCCTCCTCTGGTTGACACCGGATAGCAAACGGTGTTAGTATAAAATATTATAATAAAGCAGCGAGGAAAAACAGGTGAAGCAATGGCTGTAATTAAATAGACTGAGTCTGTGCATCAGGAGGATCAGTTCATGCAGGTGAGGTTTGCACAGTGTTGTATGGCGAGAAGCTCCATGGTGGTCAAACTGGTCCAGAAGGCTGGCAAGCAGTGGGCACCCAATCAAGGCAGAAGACGCAACAGCATCAGACACATAGAATGGGCAGTTATTCAACTCAGCAAAGAAAAAGAAAACACACAGAGAGTTAGTTCTGTAAAGAGAGACTGATCACAACTTACAGTGTAACAGCGTGCAGCACAGACTCCAGCAGGTTGACCTATGACAGCATAAATAAAAGGCAGAGCCAGAAGGTAACAGAGACATGAGGGCTCCCTGAGATGTCAGCGCCCCTCTGCTCCACCGTCAATAAACCTGAGCGAATGCGCGAGAGCAGCAGGATGACAGCACCAACACTCCCAGTTTACCATAATGCTTTATGACCATTAATCCCCAGATCTGCACCTTTAATCTAACAGGAAAAACTAATTATCAAAGGCTCGACTAAACAAGTAGGTTTTTAGCCTAGACTTAAAGACTGAGGCTGTGTCCGAGTCCCAAACACTGACTGGAAGATGATTTAGATTAGATATAAAAAGCTGTTCATCTGGGCAGTAATGGTTTATTTGTTCATAATAATGCTAGTATTAGAATATTAATACCATATGTAGCCTTTTTTTTTTTTTTTTTTGTATGACAGTGTTTGTTCAACCCCTTAAATGTCCAGAGCCCACCAGCAGACCCAAAGTTTTATTACACACTTGTATTACCTAAGAACAGCTCAGCCAGTTTTTATAGCATTAATGGTAAAACTTTACATTAATGGTCAAATGAATTAATAATTATACGCTAATGATCATTTAAATAGTAATTATTTATATAATAATTAACTGTTCATCATGCATTAATTACTAATGAAGTACATAGTAATTAGTATTTTGGTTCACTGTTGTTATTAGTTTAGTTTGTCATTAGTTCACAGCTTATTTAATGATTAACTGTGTACTACCTGCTGATTATTAGACTCCTAATGAACTGATAAGTGTATTTACTCATAGAAATAAGTAACATGGTAACTAAGAGTACTTTAGTGTTAATTTTGTTAATTATCTGTCAATTAGTCTTTACTTGAGGGGACACAAAAATAAGTAGAGAGAAGTTAAGATATCAGTAACTAGTCAAGTCTTAATCAAGAGGTCATTGCATAATTAGTAACGAGAAAAATCACTTTACTGGGAGGGACACAAAGTGGCACTTAATTACATGTAATCAGGTGATTAATTCATAGATATTTAAAGGAATTAACACATAAATTCTTGCTAGTTTTCATGTTACTTATTTATGTGAGTAAATACATTTATCAGTTCACTATTACCATACGCAGCACTTAGTACACAGTTCATAAGTGAATAATCTGCTAAACTACTACTAAACTATCAGTAACTGTGTTCCCAATTACTAATTACTAAGTACTTAATCAGTAATTAATACTTAATGTACACACACACATTATCTAAACCACTTATTCTTCTGGGGTGTTTGGGGGGCGGGCATGAGTGCTAGAGCCTATCCCAGAGGTCATCAGGTGGAATGCAGGAAACACCCTGGACAGGTCTTAATTAGCAGTTAATTAATATATAAATAAAGAGTATTTAATTACTTATTAACATATAAGTATTCATATAATGAATTTGCAACCTTTAATGTAAAGTGTCATGGCATTAATTATGCTGTTCTGTTCTGTCTAATGACACAAATGAGAAGGTCCAGTTTGTGGTGCATTAATGTGCACTCTATGGATATGAGCTGACACTAATGGTGTAGATATTTCTCTGTTTGTAATATCAGAGGTCAGACGGGTTGAAAATAAGGCTTTCATGTTCCTCAAAGCTATTTCAGCGCTGGAAGAAATGACCAACCCTATCAGATACCTTCTCTGTGTCCAACAGCTCAACCACCAAGGTAACCTTGTTATATTTAGACAGATGCATTCGGTTAAAAAGTCTTGTATTACTGCACAACTGTCTGTCCCTCTCGGGTCACACAGATTAGTTAGAGGAGCATTTTTCTCAGTCATGTTGATCATTTTAGATGCTACAGATGGTCTTCAGGCCTGTAGCTTGAACAGTTTTGCGTTTTTAAAACATAAGCAGTGCTCATGTGAGAAATGTGATGGCAGAGGAAACACAGTAGAAGGTCTATCCAGAGCGTGTGATCTTCCTTCGGGAAGAAGGAATCGCATGAACGACTTTATTGTTAAAAGAATAGACTCTTGTTTAGGGACAGCCCCTCTTCAAATCCTTAAATGGTTCATTTCATGGTGAAATCGTTCTTCAGATTGATTGAGAATGTGTTGTATATTAGAACCTCCTTTCTTCTATGTGTTGTATACTTTCGACATTAATGTCAACTTATTGGGAAATATGATCTGTTTAACCCTGTTACTCTCTTCAATTTGGCAGCCTGAGGTAGAAAATATGAAGGTTAAGCACTTATTTTGATTAATTATATCTCAAAAAGTTTTGAGTTTTGAGGCCTAAAATGAGCTCTATTCATGGAAAGTGCCCGCAGATCTGCATATGCTGGACTGTAATTCTAAAGTTTGATGTACATCTGTAACGGCTGACTCACCACAGATAAAGCACGTAATCGGCATATATGGACGATGACGTGAACGCAGGTTCTAGTGTATTTGAAGTGGATGTTATGCAATGCGGTAGGAGTGATTCAACATGATGGTGAGTTTAATAGAAGAGGACGTAGATTTATTGCTCAGAAATGGGACACTCTGATATCATCACAGCTCACTGTCTTTGTTTATGTTCAAAGGGTCAAACATTCAGCCCACATGGGATGAATAACGCAGATCTAAATCTGGCTCTGAACAGCCGCACAAATGCACAAACACACAAACGCACACAGGAAATGTTTCTCAGATCTCAGAAAACAATGTAATAAATTATTATAGTATAATGAGCTATATGTCACATGATAGCAATTCTGCAGCAGTGCCAACATGTACATACTTCATAATTATGACCACAGTAGATTCTAAATAATTAGCTAAAAGACTACTAAATAAGTAAGTAATATTAGAAGTTAAAAAAGTTAACATTGAGGCAATAAGTAGTATAAAACATTAATTCTTGTCTGGTGTTTCTCTACTGCTTGGTTATGGTTCTTGCTTTTTCTGTGTTGTTTATATTTCATTCTTAAGTTTTTTTTTTTATTTTCCTTGCTTGTTTATGGAACTTTATGAAGTATCTTTCAATTTCAGAGGGATCACAATCCGTCTTTTTATGAAAACTTACTGATTTTTGTGCTTTGTACAGAGCCCCCGAAGGGACTTGGTGTATTTTTTTTTTTTGGTAAAAATCTGGTGTGCACCAGATACTATAATGTGAGCATGCAATGCTGTCAAGTGAACACTAGATACTATCACCTGATAGTATCACATGTTCACCACATAGTATCTGGTGCTCACCACATAGTATCAGGTGCTCACCATGTAGTATCTGGTGTTCACAACATAGTACCAGGTGTATCAGATGCTCATCACATAGTATCTGGTGCTCACTTGATAGTATCTGGTGCTCAACACATAGTATCTAGTGCTCACCACATAGGATTGGGTGCTCACCTGATGGTATCTGTTGCACACCAGAGTTTTACCTAAAAAAAAAACAAAAAACAACACAACCAGGGGCTCCATAGCTTTGACTGTTTTTTTTTTTTTTTTTAATTTTGTATCCTTTATTACAGGGAGAAACCATAATGTTATGTGTGCATTTCATGTTGTGTTTTTTCCACTGTAGTTATTTCTTTTGAATTTAGCATGAATCCCTCTTCATAATTTGAAGCAATAAGATGCTCCAGATAGCTTCATTACATTTATTTCTGTGAATAAATGAGAGTGTTCAGGCTAGTGAGCTCTAAAGAGCAGAATGAAATGTACTCAGACTGTGCTGGGCGTTCAGAGTAGAAAAAACTTTAAAACAATCCATTATGTTCTTGGATATTGTGGTTTAGTTTGTTTTGTTAGTATTTGCCACTAATTATCTGCATGCAGAACTTATACTAAGAGAAGCAGGACTATAGGAAGACAATGGAGGATTTAGAATTGGTGGAAGAAACATCAATAACCTTTGACATGCAGATGATACAACACTCATAGCACAAAATCTGGAAGACCTGAAGGCCTTTACAAGGAAACTGGAAAAGACAATTATGCCTCGAAGAGTTAAGGGTAAAAGAGGAAGAGGACAACCAGCCACAAGATAGATGGAGACAATCAGAGAAATCATGAACCAGCCATTCAAAAGTCTGAAGATCCAGACAGAAGGCAGATATTCTGGGGAAACACAGTCCATGTGTTCACCAGGAGTCTGAAATGACTTGATGGCACTTAAGAATAATAATAATAATAAATGACAATTATCCACCTGAAAGTGGCCATCTTTCTGTTTACAAACAGTCAGATTTCATCAATGATGCACTTGTGTTTGTATGTAGAATGGGAGATTTAAATTAGATGAAAACATTTTTAAAATTTTTTTAACATCAAAACAAACAGTATAGAATGTAAATCAAATGTAAATTTCATTCATTATGTAACTAACTACGCAATTATTTATGCAATCAAATAGCATGGAGAAGCAACAGTAATACCTCCAGACTTTAAAGATAGTAATTTTGAAGCCAATTTAAAAAATAATGGGCAGAATCGTTGCCATAGTTTTGTAGAACAATGCCCGTTTTCCATCTGTTCCACTGAGATAACTGTAAATGAAGGCCAACAGTGATCAGGTGGGTGGCTTACAAACATCGCGTGGGTGTTCTGTGATGGAGACGAGTGTGGCCTCTAGGTTCTGAATCATCTCTCAAAACAGCAGAACCATACAGCAGCTCTCAGCATCACACGACCGCAGCGCCTGGTGTGCACCACAACAACAATAAAGTCCATTAATGAAGCAACACGGACAGTTTAACAAGGAAACTGAGAGCATTCAACACTGAGGTTAGGGGCAGATAACAGAGTTTATTTAACCTTTAATTAATCAGACATAATGTACTCACACACAGGTCATACTGACGAATGTGATTTCTTCAAATAGGTCATGTTCCTGGAACAACATTCCTTCCAGCCAAACAGCATCATCCAATGTCATCAGTATGTGCCCTCTACTCCTCCATCAATATGGTCTACTTAAATATACCCCCAAGAAGGCACCAGTTGGTTTCTACATTCAGTTAATAAATCTAAGTCAATTTGTTGACTTAAAATATTAAAGCTGCACCTCTTTTATGATCAACAAGCATGAGGATGATGGTCATATATAAAAATCAGCAGACATATCAAGAATTAATATGGACAGAATAGTCAACATTAGCAAACCTGTCCAGGATAAATATAAACTCCAGTACAGAAAGAAAAAAAAATAATTGTTTGAAGCCATTAATGTTGAATGGGACAATATTGACTTGTTATCGATAATATTAACTTACTGCATTTATTTGCTTAATAATTTGTTTCTAAGACCATTAAAAACATAATTTATTGCCATTTTGGGCTTGGCAGATTTTTATTTTTTTGCCTAAGAGTATAGTGATGATTGTCAAAAATCTATCCCAGATCAAAGTAACTATGCTGGTCCTGATTTTATCCTGAATTATTACAGTAACAATCATCCTGAATCAAAGTGGTGAAGGAGGTCCAGAATTTATCCTGGAGCAATGTGACTGTAATGGTCTAATATTTATTCTGGATCAATATGGTGATTATGGTCCTGAATTTATCCTTGATCAATATGGCAAAGATAGCCCTGAATTTATCCTGGATCAATATGGTGATTATGGTCCTGAATTTATCCTGGATCCATGTGTCTGTGCTAGTACTGAATGTATCCTGGATAAACATGCTGATTATGATCCTGAATATATCCTTTGTATTAACATTTGCAAACCTATCCAAGATAAAAATGGAGACAATGGTCTCAGATCTTGACATCATTAAAGGAGGAGGGTCTGCTGTGATGATGAGCCTGTTCCATGCTCCCTAGCCAACTATCTAACATTAGCTAAGATTAGTAAGGGTCATTAAAGAGCAGCTTTGGTCAAAGGCTCTATATATTTACAGACTAAGTTTTTAAAAACTGGAATGAGCTGCAGATTTAATCATTCTGTTGTGTGTAACCCAGCAGTGCTGGAGGTGATGGGATGTGAGCACTAGTCAGGTTTATTTGAGCATTTCCTCCAAACACAGTCGCATTCCGTCGCAGGGTTCAGTGAGCAGGTGGACAGAAACATCACCTATAATAATCCATATACCGAAAAATGAACAGGCCGGCTGAGGTAAAACAAGGGACAGCGAGAAACTCACTCAAAGTTAAAACTGTATTCATCCACATTCATACTTGACAAGCAGTGCACTTTTTGACAGCAGAAGCTAGAATTTCTAAACTTAATGTTACATAGCACAATATTTAGGGAGTACGGAGCCATTTGGGATCTAGCCTGGTTTTGATGCTACTTATCACTGAAACCGTACATTTGAAGCATGTAAGCCATTCAGGTGACAATCTTCAGACTTTTATATTGTTGTTTTTCAGTGAATCATATCGTGAATACTTCAAGCCTGTGATATTAATGTTGGAGTTTTTTAGCATGTTTGCTATTTTTTAGCCTGTTGGCTAGCTGACCAGCCTAGTTCTAGATAAGAAAATAAGTTTTCAGCCCCTCAGTTTAAACAAAAACAGGGTCTTACTTCATCAGTCATTCGGTGCTCTTTGCGATCAGCATTAGAGTCAAATATTAATTCATTAACAGCAGAAAGGTTTTTCATGCTGTGGCGCAATAATACAGAGTTCAGTTGTTGTGAGGTGGCCACAACCATGGTATGTCATGAATTTTACAACATTAAAATGTGTCACAACTCTATTTTATATATACTCTTCATTTTTTTATATTTTGTAATTCTAACTGTTTCTATTAATACTAATATATTGGGTAAAAGGATATTAATATGCTGGATGAAACTGTAATTTGTGTTTTGTTTTCAAATGAAATAAGTACACAAAACAAAACATATTTGTGATCCAATAATGGCTTAAGTATGCAAATATGTAAGCAATTAAAATGTGGAAATTTTTAATTATTCTAAAAGGGCACAAAAATCAAAGAATTATCACAAAAAAAATATAACAAGATACAGCTTGTAGTATAGTGGGTGGGGCCAGAATTGTCCTCGATGTGGAGTCCATGAGACAACACTTCTGAACACACAGAGAAAAACTAAGAACATCTTTTTTTTAAACTGTCAGTGATTTCAGGACTGAAATGTCAAAAGGGAATGAAAAACAATGTGAAAGCTGTAGAATCCAGCCGTGTGTCTGACAGCTCCATCATCTTCTCCCACTCAGAGCTCCACTCTGAAATCAGCTCTGAACGCTGCTGCTGTCCAAACAGTAGCTTAAAACTGTAGAATAATATTGTACATTATCACATGCAGAGATTAAACAGATCGAAATCTTTTATTAAAACTAGATTAACAGCCTTAATCTTAAGTCAAGTCTTGTTAATACTCTATATCACTACCTTAGCACTACCACATTACTACTACTTACCGTCACTGCCATGTCATTACCATATCTCTTGCCTGTCACTACCACCTCACTGCTACTTCATTACCCTGTCACTTCTATGTAATTACCATGTAACTACCACATCACTAGTGCGTCACTGCCATGTCACTACCATGTTACTACATGTCATACCCCATCATTACCATGTCACTAGCATATGACTTTCATAAACACTACATTACTAACACTACCTTCTCACTACAGTCACTACCACATTACTTCCACAACACTAGCTTGTCACTACCCTGTCATTACCATGTCACGTTCATGTCATTTCCACATCACTATCGTGTCACTGCCACATCATTACCTTGTTACTACCACATCACTGCTAAAGCAATTATACATCACTACAATATCACTACTACGTCATTACCATGTCACTACCACATCACTATTAGGTCACTAACACGTCAATATCTATCCCTGCTATGTCACTACTACATGCCACTACCCTGTCACTACATCACTATCATATCACTACCCTGTTATGACTCTGTTACTACCCTGTCACTACCATGTCATTACTATGTCACTACCCCATGACTACTGTATCACTATTACATCATGACCACATCAATACCTCTCACTGCCATGTCACTACCAGGTCCCTACCACATAATTTCCCT
The DNA here is from genome assembly GCA_023558415.1 of Piaractus mesopotamicus. Classification (NCBI taxonomy): domain Eukaryota; kingdom Metazoa; phylum Chordata; class Actinopteri; order Characiformes; family Serrasalmidae; genus Piaractus; species Piaractus mesopotamicus. The sequence continues at coordinate 13,544 of JAILXH010034667.1, forward strand.
ATCACTTATTGTGTAACTACCACATCACTAACATGTCATTATCCTGTCACTACCATATCTTTACCACATCCCCACCCTGGTACTGCTCTGTTATTACTCTATCACTACCACATCAATACTATATCACTACCACATCACTACCATGTCACTACTACATCACTACCCTGTCACTTCTAAGTCACAACCACATCACTTTTCTTTCTCTTTTTCTCTTTTGTCCTCTATTTCTTTCTCTTTTCCCTTCTTTCATCTGTCTCTCCCTCTCTTTTTCTCTCTCCCATTTTCTCTGTCTCTCTCCTTTCTCTCTGTCCCACCTCTCTTCTTTGTTTCTGCCCCCCCAAGTGTCAGTGGGTAAATGAATGTGACTCACATATATTGTTATTTACCAAAAAAGGGCTAGAAACCCAAACAGCACACAGGAGGATTCATCTGTGTTTTTTATTCATTATTACCCAATCATAATTCAGAATTTCCATGGTGATGGAGGTTGGAGGGGGGATGTCGGGGATCTGATGGCGCTACAGTGTATAATGCAGATAATGAATGCAGAAAAGCTGCGTGTGCTCTGAGACTCAGTGAGGGGCATTGAGGGATTTGAATTGTTTGTCTATCTTTAGAATCAGAGTGTGTTGTTTCTTTTTGAGGATGTTGATGGTGGGGGTCAGGGGAGATGACTCATGCTCCGGCTCCGTGTGGTGAAGATGCAGGCCTGGAGCGAGAGACGGCAAAATTTTTGGCCAGCCGCAACAACTTTCAATCTGTCCGCGACGAGCCATCCGTTGCTATGGCAACCCCTGCCCCCTTCTGGCTGCGTTTGTGGTGGTGCTCAGGTGGAAATGCACACATAGGAACAACTGTAGCTAAAACAAAGACTGCAGGACACAAAGTCCAACAATCCTCCAGCAGGAATGTGATTATCCTCACACAAATTTGAGATGCAAATTCACAGTCAAAACCTCCAGTGACCCACATCAGGCCAGTTTTAGAAGGGGTACAGAATTTAAGGGTTGGGGGGGGGG
>JAILXH010034673.1:1890-16320 GCA_023558415.1 Piaractus mesopotamicus
GTACACTTAGTATAGCAACAAACAATGCTGGTAGAACAACACCTTCTCAAACACGGCAGTACAATAACACATGCCCTCTGTATAGCAACAAACAATGTAGGTACAATAACTCCCACACTTGGTAGAGCAAATATAATGCCAGTACAATAACACCTACACTCGGTATAGTGACAACAATGCCGGTACAATAACACCTACACCTGTTACAGTAACACCTACACCAGGTATAGCAACACCTATGCCGATACAAGAACCGCATACATCAGGTAGTGTAACCTACACTAGCTCTAGCAACACCAACACCAGGTACAATAATACCTACACTCGGTACAGTAACAACAATGCTGGTACAATAACAAATACTCCAGGTATAGACCTACATCAATTACAGTAATGCCTACACCAGATACACCAATGCTTGCACCAGGTACAGTAATACCTACACTAAACACCATAACACCTAGACCTGTTACAACAACACCTACAGCAGGTATTGCAACACCGATGCCAATACAACAAAACCTACACTAGATGCTGTAACACCTACACCAGGTATAGCAACACTTATACCAATACAATAAAACCTACAATGCAAGCTGTAACACCTATACCAAGAATAGTAGCACTTATACCAGGTATAGAAACACCTATGCTAATGCAATAAAACCTACAATAGGTACTGTAACACCCACAACAGGTACAGTAACACCTACACCAGGTACTGTAACACCTACGCCAGGTATAGTAACGTTTATACTGTTTTAATTATACCCACAAACAGGTACAGTAACACTGACACCAGGTATATCAACACCTACACCAGGTACAGTAACAACAACAAAAGGTATCATAGCATCTATACCTACACTAGGCACTGTAACACCTACGCCAGGTATATCACTTTACACTGTAATATTGCTGCAGCTCCTAGTTATGTCTATACTCATTGTGCTTTTAGACTACCTCATACCACTTAGTGCCTGCTATCATGTAAATACAACAAATCTGTCTTATATGCTATGTAAATATGCAAGTAGATATACTTTTATTCATATACTTATGTCTATCTTTTGTCTATTTTTTTTTTAATTTCTGCCTAACTTAGGTCTATTAAGTCTTGCTACACCTATGCCAGGTACAGTAACACCTACACCAGGTCCAGTAACACCTACAGCAAGAACATTTATAGTTATTCTGACACCCACACCAGCTACAGCGACACGTTTTTCAGATATAATAACATCTACACTGTGTAAATAACACCTACACTGGGTACAGAAACAACAACAACAAAGGGTACCCTAACATCTATGTCAGAATCACAGCATATGTGGCAGGCATCATAATATTTACATCAGCTACCAAAGCAGCTGTGCTAGACAAGATGAAAGAAGCACATAAGGATCACTGGCTCAGACTCTGATGCAGAGGAGGCGGAACACCTACACCAGTGACAGTGACCAGGGACTTATCATCTAATTCTTAACTCTAAAATATGCTCGCTCAGCTACATGCCCATCACCGTACTCCCATCAGCAGTAGTGATCGCTCAGGGGGGTTGTGTGTGTAGCTGACAGTGAAAACACCGTTCATTACGCACCCACAGACACTCGTAAACACCCGAGACTAATGCTGCTAACGGGATTCGATCCCCAGGCGATGTCTCAAGCAGGTTTACCCGGGAAGGGAGGAGAGGAGGTGTCTTTATCGTGGTCTTTCAGCCTCCCAACTCCCTCTTCACCATCCGTAGGCACTCAAGGCATTGTTTAGAATATTTGTCTGCATTAAAACATCACATGACAGCTGCTGTGTTGTCTCAATACGGTTCCCTCCTCACGCTGGGGAGTTTCTCCTTTGGAGTCTAGATTCCTCTCGGTGGTTCTTACTCATGCCCTTGGGGAGCTTTACCTTTTGAGACTGGTAGTTTTTCGTCATGCTTTTAGGGAGCTCTACCAATTTTTCTATGACAAAAAAAATGAGTCTTTATTTGAAAATGACTGAAATCGTGCCTAGTGGTAAACTAAAGCATTCCAAAGATATGTTTTAGCGTATGGACTAGAGATGGGCCAATCAGTGTTGCTGGGACCAATACCGATTCTGGAGAGCGACTATGGATATTTGAACTCAACAGCAAAACAAATACACCCTTTCTTCAGAAGCTCCGCCCCTCAAATTCATGGACGCAGACTGCCAAGGTAAACAACAAGGTAAACAACACTTTTTTTAGATCTTCATGGCCATGAGCCCCCTCAAAAATGTCATACGAACAATGACAATGATATAATCATTAGAGCAAACAACAACACAGCAAGTAATGTAACTAGAGCTAGCTAGCTTATGGGCTAGTAAACTGTTGCTACAATTACAACTGTAAAGCTAACCAGCTGGGATTAGCTATTGCAAATGTTAGCGAACACGACAAAACAATACTGACCTATTGATTCTGTGAAACAGCAAACATGTGTTACCCATCATGTGTCACGCAGAAACAGAGCAATCCCTTTTCAAGCCTTTCAACTCTCCATGAAGCTGAAGTTCTTGTTCACATTTTCCTGTTCCACCTTAAATGGTGCAGCAATTGCATTTTGGTGCCTAAGGTTAACATAACGCTGTTGTCGGATCAAAACCTCGTATCTCCAAAATGGTAACTTTACAGGAGAAGGAAAAAACCTACTCTACTTTTAACGTAAGTCAGTGGAACCAGATTTTTTTTCCAACTAATTGTGGGTAATTTCTGTTGGTCCATTCATCATGAAATTTACATAGAAGATGTAGAACCATAGGTGTTTTCAAATTATGTCAAAAACTGAAAAACGACAAAAATGGAGCTTTTGTTCCGACAGCAGCGACAACCATTCAAATAACTGAAGCAACTGGCACAGCTAACAGAACAAAACAGTCCCCCTGCTTCACAGATGGATTTTTAAATATGAGATAAACAACCAGCTGACATACAATCAAAGCTTTTGTAGTTCTGCATCTTATTTTTATTTTCAGCCCCTGCCAAAGCTGTAGGTCATGAATCTAGTGCAGTGTAAGCTAAGCTATCATTCAGAGGATAATGTGCTAACAGAAATAAATCCTTACAGGTAACACTAATGTTAGCACGAATGCTAACGTGCTAACAGAAACGAATCGGAATACGCTTTGACAACATGTTCAAACAGTGTCTTACAGCTAAATAGGAGCCAAATATGTAAAAATATACTTCAGGAAAAAAATTTTTCATTAGTGACAAAGCTGAAATTGGCTTCTTGTTCGCCAGCTTCTTGTTCAGATTTTCCTGTTCCACCTTAAATGGTGCAGCAGTTGCATTTTGGTGCCTACAGCTAGCATAACCATTCAAATAACTGGCGCGACTGGCAGAACTAACAGGACAAAACAGTCCTGCTTCACAGATGGATTTTTAAATACGAGATTAAAAAAACGGCTGACATACAATCAAAGCTTTTGTAGTTTTGCCTCTTAATTTTATTTTCAGCCCCTGCCAAAGTCATAGGTCCTTAAGTTAGTGCACTGTAAGGGAAGCTAAGATAAGCGTCACGATGCTATCGTGCTTACAGAAACTAATCCTTACAAGTAATGCTAACGTGCTAATGTTAGCACAAATGCTAACGTGCTAACAGAAACGAATTTAAAGCTTTGACAACAAACGGTGTTAATGACAGCTCTACATGTTCATACAGTGTGTTTACAGCAAAATAAGAGCCAAACATGTAAAACTATACTTCAGGAAAAAGTATTTTCATTAGTGAAATAGATGTGACGAAGCTGAGATTGGCTTCCTGTTCCCCAGCTTCCCGTTCAAATTTTCCTGTTCCACCTTAAATGGGGCAGTAGTTACATTCTGGCACAAAAGGCTAGCATAATCCATGGAATAACTGGAGCAACTGGCAAAACTAACAGGACAAAACAGTCCCCCTGCTTCACAGATGGATTTTTAAAATGCAATAAAAAAAACAGCTGACATACAGTCAAAACTTGTAGTTCTGCATCTTATTATTATTTTCAGCCCCTGCCAACGCCGTAGGTCATGAAGCTAGTGCAGTGTAAGCTAAGATAGCGTTCAGATGCTAATGTGCTAACAGAGCCGAATCCTTACAGAAACGAATCAGAAGCTTTAACAACAAACCATGTTAATTACAGCTCTATATGTTCATATAGTGAGTTTATAGTAAAATAGGAGCCAAATATGTAATAATATACTTCAGGAAAAATGGTTTTCATTAGTGAAATAGATTTAAATAGTGTAGCAGTTACATAGTGTACATATATATTTCATATTTGGGCTGAAAATACAAATATGTAGCCGACTGATACTCTCGTCTCTAGAATGGACTTTTTTCCTCCGAACATTGTTGCACTGAACTGACAACTCACCAAAATACTTCACACAAACCAGAAAGCTTTGGCAAATGTAGTTAGTTAAGTTGCTTTGGCAGTTTTAGGCTGCAGTTTCAGTAGCTGATGATGGTATTTAGTAGTGTTTACTATTAAAGCTTACTAGTAGACTTCCTGTCATGCAATGTTATTTCAGTGTACAGAAGTATTAGCTGGATTTTAGCATGTGTGTAGCATTATTCGTATTTTGACTCCAAAATAACCTTGGGATTCAGAAGGTAGCAGGAATGAGGGGGCATGAACACAGGACAAAACAGATCAGCTTTGGAGCATCTATGTTTAACACAATGTGCGACAAAGGCGATTTTCAAAAACACCATTCATTTTTCTAATTAAGAAATCCAGCTTAGGCCCAGAGCCCCTGATATGGACATGCTGACTACAGATGCATGACTCTCGACTAATATCTATTAGCTAATATTGTTATTGTGGTTAGTGTGAAACATACTAACTTATCTTGGTCAATATAAAGATACCTATTGGCTAAAACCGAGTTAACCTGTTTTAAAAGATCAGACGTTATAAAGTCTTCTTGCATCAATCTATTGTACACATACGCAAGCACAGTTATGCAAAGAAGTCTTGTCCAGGTTTATTACTGCAGTGGTACTTTGCTGAAGGAGACTCCTCACCACAGGGACAGTGGGAATATAGCTTATTACGAGGTCTGAACCAAGCCTCTGCAGAGTGAACAAGTCCAGGAGCAATTACTGTGCTCAGGAACAACCACAGTTTGGGCTTTGAAACTGCAGCCTACAGCGACAGAACGACCAAAGAACCATGCCATCTGTGCACACTGCCACTGTAATAATCCCAAAAATCTGAACAGTGCATCAGATTCAATGCAGCAAGACAGCCCTAATTAGGCCTCAGTGCTTCGATATGTTAATGAGCCATTGGATGTTCTTACTGATTACATTGTTGTGAGCACTAGTTTTGTTCAGGTGATACGACAATCAGTGCCACATGAAGTCAAGGATGCAGTGTTTGCCATCATTAGGCACTGACAAAGTTCCTCTCAGTGGTTCATCCATATACTCTCAGGGTATTTTACCTTTCGAGTCTTGGTTCCTCTCCCTGGTCCCTCTCAGTGGGTCCTCCTCATGCTTTATGTAAACTTGTCCTACTTGTATCCTAACTGCACAAGCCAGTGTGGCCCACATGAGGGGTTCCTCTTATGAGCCTTGGTTCCTCTCAATATTTCTTCCTCATGTTTTTAGCATGAGGCTTCTCCTTTTAAATCTTTGTTCTTCTAAGTGGTTCCTCTTCTTGCTTTTTGGGAGCTTTACCTTTTGAGACTGGGTTCCTCTAAAGAGTTCTACCTCATGCTCTTAGGGAGCTTGAACTTTTGAGCCTTGGTTTCTCTCAGTTGCTCCTCTCAGTGGTTCCTCCTTATGCTCTTTGTAAATGTGTCCTACTTATGTCCTAATTGCATGAGCCAGTGTGGCCCACATGATTATGGTGGATGAATACACATACCGTTACACCCCCACTGGGGGGTCCTCATAACTGGGGCTTTTGGTTGAGGATGGGCCATTATGGTTAACAGTCTGTTTTTGAAGTGACTGAAGTGAAGTGGGAAGTTCTTTGCTGTTTTACGTTGAGAAACATTATTCTTTAATTGTTGCACTATTTCATGCTACTGACCTGTTGCCAATTAACCACCAGGTGTTTTTCCCAACTTTTTTTGGAACAAGTTGCTGGCATCAAATTCATGGGCATATATTTTTCAATAAACAATAACATTTCTTAGTTTCGGCATTTCATATGTTGTCTTTGTACTATTTTCAATGAAATATGAAATATAGGGTTTAAATAATCTCCACATGATTGCATTTTGTTTTTATTTACATTTTGCACAGCATCCCAACTTTTTTGGAAATGGGGTTGTACTATAAAAGAGAGACAAAACAAACATCATGAAAACAGTTACTATTATAAACTGTATAATGTGGGCTGTAAAATCTGATTGAGCCATGTTTGAAGCTATTGTAAAATACTTCATACACAAACGACTGCATTAACATCATGAGTGAAATCTTTGTAATGCATGGCTTTGTGTTTTTATTGTTTTATTGTTTTTATTGCTATAGTTTATTGCAAAAAAATAAAGTAATTAAATGTCAAGCATTTTGGCTCTGGTGGTTTGTCTTATAATTTCATGCTCTGCTCGTGTTCACCACACGTGTAAAACCAGCCACAGGTGGAAATGAACTCTGCAGGACGACAAGATCTCCAGGAACAAGGTTCGAAATAATCTTCATAGGACAGCAGACCTCTAGGAGCAGAATTGGACGCTCTGGATTAAGATTTTGGAGGGGGATGGTCATTCATCACTGCACAGGGGTGACTTCAATTCAGTGTGTTTGTGTTTGCCCCCCTATTGCGACCACTTTAATGTTTCCCCCCTCGTCTGCACACACGATATGTTCTCAACAGCAGTCCAAACACGGAGTATCAGATCAATAGGAAGCCAATTGCATAATCCCTTCTTCTCTTGCTCTGTCTCCCTCTCTGCTGAAAATGAGCATTCATACCCGATAACGCTGCGCCTCTGGTGCTGCGGCTGGCTCCTCTGCCCTCACCTTAGCGAATCTGAAGGTGAAACCAGCTTGTTGTGGAAGCTCAAAGAGATATTTCATAAAATGAGTTAAATATAAGCATTATCATTAATACATTGTGGGGCATAAGAGCCCATGGGGGCTAAACACATACCAGGGGGTGTCAGGGTTTCTTAGGTGGCACGCTCAAAGGAGGGCCGTTTATTTGAACAACAGCTGGCTTCAGTTTAACTTGAGGATTGGGCCATCCAGGCCTGGCAAAATAAGCCTGGCAGAGAGCTTAGGTAACCAGGATAGTCCCACAAGCACACGGCTGGCTTTTTAGGGTCTTGCAGTAAAAGCTGCTTTGTTTTCTCAGGATTTTCCTGTTCAGCAGCAGCTTAGTTATCTGCGAGACACATAAAGAGGAATAAGGGAAAAAAGAAGGTGAGAGCAGAGGTCTGTAGCCCAGCGTGACTCACCCCATCTGCCTGGGCTCTTCAGTGCGGCCCAGCCATGCGAGGTGGGCCCGGCCATGTGCAACTGGCTGTCCATAACAGCGGTACTGAAGTGCCTTCTTCACATCATCTTTAGAACAGTGGACAGAGCTTGTGACGCCTGGGCTAGCTTTGTGTGGGGTGTGCACAGGAAGGGTGTTTGGGTCTGTTCTGGGTTTCCATGGCCGAGCAGCTACACACAAGTCAAAACAAAATGCACAATGGGAAACGGCGGGTAGTGGCGTAAAGCACACCTCAACTGGACTCTGGAGCAGTGGAAACGTATTCTGCGGAGTGATGAATCACGCTTCTCCATCTGGCAGTCTAATGGACAAGTCTGGGTTTGGCGAATGCCAGGAGAACATTGACTGTATTGTGCCAACTGTAAAGTTTGGTGGAGGAGGGATAATGCTACGGAGTTGTTCTTCAGGGGTTGGCCTATAGGCCCCTTAGTTCCAGTGAAGGGAAATCTTAATGCCTCAGGATACCAAGACATTTTGGACAATTGTATTTGCTTCAAGCTTTGTGGGAACAGTTTGGGGAAGAACCTTCTGTTCCAGCATGAGTGAGCCCCAGTGCACAAAGCAAGGTCCATAAAGGCATGACTGGGTGAGTTTGGTGTGGAAGAACTTGACTGGCTCTCACAGAACTCTGACCTCAACCCCATCGAACACTTTGGGATGAACTAGAACGGAAAGTGTGAGCCAGGCCCTCTCGTCCAACATCAGTGTCTGACCTCACAAATGCTCTTCTGCATGAATAGGCAAGAAGTCCCACAGACACACTCCAAAATTTTGTAGAAAGCTTCCCAGACGAGTGGAAGCTGTTATAGCTATCTATCTATCTATCTATATATCTATCTATCTATCTATATATATATATATGTATATATATATATATATATGTGTGTATATATATATATATATATACACATATATATATATATATATATACATAGTGGAAAGTTTTGGAATCTTATTTCAACAAAAAAAATACTCCAACTTACTCCAACAAAAAGTTCTAAAATTCATGTAAATATTCAAAGATTATACTTTTAACCCAAATCATTGTAACGAAACCTTTGTATTAAATGATAAATAAGTGCAACCAGTGGTTTATTACCTGTCTAGGTGCTGCTTCCTGTTTATTACCTGTCTATGTGCTACTTCCTGTTTATTACCTGCCTAGGTGCTATTTCCTGTTTATTACCTGTCTATGTGCTACTTCCTGTTTATTACCTGCCTAGGTGCTGTTTCCTGTTTATTACCTGTCTATGTGCTACTTCCTGTTTATTACCTGCCTAGGTGCTATTTCCTGTTTATTACCTGTCTATGTGCTACTTCCTGTTTATTACCTGCCTAGGTGCTATTTCCTGTTTATCACCTGTCTAGGTGCTACTTCCTGTTTATTACCTGACTGGGTGCTACTTCCTGTGTAGCCAGCCTCTATACTACTTCCAAATAAAGTATCTATGGTATTTAGGAGACTCTCTGGGGAGCTTTTTACTGTAGGGTAATGTATGTCATTGTCAAATGATGACGTATATAAACATATACTATGAACAATGTAGTAAGACAAATGGCTCCAGTACAGGCTGATTCTCTCTTTCTAAATCACACCATAGCGCTCTGTGTCTGGGGACTGCAGGTAACAATCCTTACTTTGGCCTTCTGGAAGAGGAAGACTTGTTATGGCTGATTGGACGGGGAGATAAGGCTGGGTCTTGGCTGCGGGGAGAGAAACAGTAAGAGAGAGGCGGTGAATGGAGAACTAACGAAGCCTCACTGACACCCGGGTGAAAAACAAGAGTGCAGAAGGAGAGAGAGAAAAATGAGGAGATAGAAGAGGAGAGAACTGCAAACTACAACCTACATTCACCCAGCCCAAGCAGCTGAGGGAGAGAACACTGAACTTAACCTCTGTTCACATCAGGCCTGATTTTTACAGACGAAAAAAAACATTTTGAAAATGAACACACATATATAAATGCCATCTTTCACATTGAGTCCAATGCTCATGGAAAATAACGCTGCAAAAAACTTCAAATCCAAAATTTCTACTAGCTGTAATAGCTGTAGCTAGCTAGCACATGCTAATAAGTAATCTACATGCTAGTCAACTGTTATAAGTTATTTTACCTCTTTCCTTTTCTGTAATGAAAGGCTGTTATTTGATGTCATGTCCAACCTGACACCACTGTGAGCTGCGAGAGAGCAGCATTGCAGTAATGACTGGACATGAACGTAGAAAAACTGACATGCAGTGCTGCATAACAATTGGTGCTCCTAATTTAATCAGTTTTGTTTGTGCTTTCCTCAGACTAAAGTTTCACAAGTTCTGTGTTGAGACACAAGTCAATTTTGAGGGTCCAAGAGTCCAAGTTGAGTCACGAGTCAGTCAACACTTGCTGACTTGACTCCCCATTTCGGCCTAATTGCCTAAAGAAGGGATGTGGGAGGTGGGGGTGCTGAGGGTGCTGCTAAAAATAATTTTTAAAAAGGTCTGAAAGACCTACATGTGCTTGTTTTAAAGTGGAGTTTGTACACTCACTGACCACTTTATCAGGACTACACTACACTAATACTGGTAGAGCCTGCCTTTGCTCTCAAAACAGCCTCAGTTCTTAATTGCGTGAAATCCACAAGACGTTGGAAACATTTCTTTGAGATTCTGGTCCATGTTGACATGATTGCATCATGCAGGTCCTGCAGATTTCCAGGAGCACTTTCATGCTGCGAATCTCCTGTTCTACCACATCCCAAAAGTCTTCTACTGGATTCAGATCCGGTGACTGGAAGACCACTGAACACTGAGCTCATTGTCTTGTTCATGAAATCAGTTTGAGACGACATCATGCTGGAAATAGCCATTAAAAGATGGTAAATTGTGGCCATGAATGGATACACATGGTCAGCAACAATGCTCAAATAGGCTGTGGCATTCAAGCGATTGATAAGTATTAACTGACCCAAAGTGTGCCATGAAAACATTCCCCACACCATTACACCACCTCCACCAGCCTGGACTGCTGACACAAGGCAGACTGGGTCCATGGATTCATGCTGCTGGCACCTAATTCTGACCCTAACATCTGTGGGCAGAAATCGATATTTTTCACATGAGCCTGTGCCCACTGCAGCCTCAGTTTTCTGTTCTTGGTTGACAGAAGTGGAACCCAATGTGGTCCTCTGCTGTTGTAGCCCATCCACCTCTAGGTTCAATCTATTTTGCATTCTGAGAAGTTTTTCTGCTCACCACAATTGGACAGAGTGGTTCATCTGAGTTACCGCAGCCTTTCTGTCAGCTCTGACCAGTCTGGCCATTCTCCACTGACCTCTCTCATCAAAAAGGTGTTTCCGTCTGCAGAACTGCCACTCACTGGAGGTTTTTTTCTTGACTGCACCAATCTGAGCAACTCTAGAGACTGTTGTGCATGAAATCCCAGGAGATCAGCAGTTATTAAAATACTGAAACCAGACCATCTGGAACCAATAATCATGCCACGGTCAGAATCACTGAGGTCACTTTTTTTTTTTCATTCTAATGGTTGGTGTGAACATTACCTGAGGCCGCAGGCATGTATCTGCATGATTTCATGCACTGCACTGCTGCTGCAAGATTGGGTGATTAGATGACAGCATGAATGAGTAAGTGTACTGGTGTTCCTAATAAAGGTGTAATAAAGATAAGTGTATTTTTATGTTTTATTCATATAATTTCTAAACCTGCTGTAGTCACGCTTTGTTTATTTAACAATGTATTTTCATTATAGTGAGCCAAATCTCTTCACTAGACAACTGTTGGCTGTTTTGGGCCACAAAACATGCAGGTTGAGGTGCAAAGAGGGTAGGTGTACATAGAGTTGTAGGCCAGTTCTGGGCCCAAAAGCAGCCTAATATTGTTTTTAAACAGAAAAAAAAAATATATATATATATATATCTTAAGCTTTAAATACATTCATTTTTATCAACTGTTTTATCTCTGTTGTGTGTTGAATCTCAGTGTGTGACACAATTGGTTACTGCACCACATGAACAATCTGACTGGATGCCACTCAGCTCATTAGAAAACAGAGAGAAAACAGAGAAATCAGGCAGTGCATCAGTGGTTTGATGTGTCAATTATGTGTATATTCTCTTGCTACATTAAAGCTTATCTGTTTCTTTCATAATTATCAAAAAATTAAAATGAAAAAGGCAAATCATTTTGCATATCATCGCCATTCATGTCACGTATATGCTGCTTAACCCCCCCCAACTCAAAACACTTTGCCTTGTCTCTGGTGTAAAATGAAGACTTTGATGCGTTTTACATCCACATATTAGTGAGAGGCTGTGCTTTCAGCAAAACATGACTAACGGTGTGAACGGCAGTGACGTACTGCACTCATCACTCACAGGCATAACACCACGCTATAGTCATACAGTTTAGCTATGCACACAGCAAAATGTAACTCCCTCTCTAAGAAGGATGGATGGAGAAAGAGTGCACGAGTGCGACAGACGGCGAGATTGACTGTGAAGAGTTTTTTCTGCTCTGAGAGATTAGAGTGACACACAGATCATTTCAGGCTTCAGCACACAGTCAGCGCTCTCATATTCACACCGTCCATCTCAGCAGAGCACGGCTAATCCCACCACACACACACACACGCACACTACCCTGCTCTATCTCACCCACACACACACTCTTGGGTGCCTTTCGTACCTGTAATGAGTAGTTTGCTTCTTCAGCGCCACTTCTAATCACCTCTAATCAGAGCCTATGGTATTGCTAACAAAGCATGCACCACTTAGCATAATCATGCTGAGTGTTCCCCTGCTAGCTTGCTTTCATCAGTGGCAACTTTTGAACTTTTGCATTTTAAGATTAATAAACAGTGTCTTATGTTTACATCAAATATTCATTTAACCCCTCAAAGTCCCAGTATTATTACATACTAAGGCTTATTATTCAGTAACTACAGGGACTTCAATGCAAACGGTTATAGAAGTGTGTAATAAATCTTTGGACCTGCCGGTGGACCCTGACAATTAAAAGGGTTAAACAAAGAATAGGTCCAGCCATGTGGCAAATAGTACTGTAATTCCAGGTATATGAGAAGTCCTTTAATGCGTTTGTGTGGGATTCTATCTCCCTCAGTTCCAGCTTGAGCTTTAACTGGGCCTTAAACTAGCCCAAATCTGACCACTACCAACTTGCACGACATTAATGAAGACCAGGAAGTAAACAGACTCTTATCTGATCGGTTGCAACTCATCCCAAAATCATGTTCTCTCGCTTTTCATTGGGAAATTTGATGGAAAACGCTAGAAATACAGCTCGACTTCAAGAAACAGGTGTGTTAATATCACACCTATTGGCCCTCCAAGACGTAATAGCATATTCTAAGCATTTCTAAATGTAAAAAACTTTGTGTATGATATGCTGTTTGTGTATAATGTATATACGCACATGGAGATAAGTGCATAATTTAAGGGTAAGCCCTTCAGTGCAGGATCTTTGATCAAACTGCTTGCTACATCCACTTTTAAATCTGCTTTTAAAAGCTTTTTTAAAGACACGCAGCAGGTGAGCTATCTCAATAGGTGCTATCTCACAGTAAGCATCATCAAGCGCCCAAGCTTTTGCATTTGAAAGAATTTTTATGAATATAAAAGGATATTAACAGATGTAAATTTCCTCCCGTGAACAAATGAAATACTAAATGTATAAACGTTTTTCTTTAAAGGCTTAAATGCATTCATTGTGACAAAGGAAGGGCGCAAAAACATTTTCACAGCAGCGTATCTCCTGGAATTCGAAGTTTCCTGGTTAGTAATCCACACCAGCATGTAAAACAGGCTTGAGCGTCATTCTAACACCACAGGCTGTGAGTGAGGCGGGAACCATTCTCAGTCAAGCTCGCTCTCTACCTCTCTCTCTGACACTCACTCAGAGATAAGAGGATACAGGTGATAGTCGAGCTCTCATGAAAATAACCAGAGGAACCAAAGATTAAGAGGAAGGTGGGCTTTGCGAGCGTTTTCCAGGAGATGTATCTTCCTGCAGCTGCACGCAACACTTCAGGCATTTGTCTGATTTGTAAGGACGCTCATTTGATCAATGCTTTATATGGGAACCTGTTCACAAAACACCGCAGAATCCAATACTTCTGTAATAACAGTGAATGAATGCATTGTGCAGCCTTCCTGCGTGGCTTATATAGCGAGTCGAGATGGTCTTACTTTACAACGCTAGAGCTCGAAGCTGCAATATTGTCCAATTTTAAAAGGCAGCGGTGTAATTCATTCAGCAAATGAGGACACAGAAAGAAACCAATCAGCTGTGTGCGTAAGCCTGGACCAATTTCTGATGTTTTATGGGTGTTCAGATGAATAACATGCATCTTGTGGTCCAAACCGCACAGTTCTGTCTTCAGTCTTGTCACAAAGGAATATTAACAGAATAGTCCAGCAAAAAAAATTAAAATCTAAATGCAAATGTAGCGAATCAGTCAAGATGTTTCTGAAGTTTGCTTCTTTAGTTGTAGCACTGATACAACATTAATGTAGCTAACAAGCAGGGACATTCATTCCGTCTAATTTTGACATCTGAGCATCCATAAGACGAATATACAATTTACATTACACAGTTATCCTCCTTTTTTGTATTGGATGCCGCCTCTTCTAAGGTTACTATAGTAAACTAAAACTATCGCTAAAACTAAAATTAGCAGTGGAAAAAGTGCTTGTTAAGTGCAATAAAAATAAAAATGACACTCTTCATAAATGCAAAAATTAAATAAAAACTATTTTATTAAAATTAAAATAGTTAAAAGAGACTAAATAAAACTAATACTGAATACAAAACAGACTAAAATGAAATAGAATAACTAAGTTAAAAAGTTTAGTTTTTAACTTCGTGGAAGGAGCCAAGCTCAGTGGATGGATGGATGGATGGATAAATAGATAGATAGATAGATAGATAGATAGATAGATAGATAGATAGAT
>JAILXH010034680.1:0-11436 GCA_023558415.1 Piaractus mesopotamicus
TACCAACAGGGCTTGTGAATACCTCCCAACACAAAAAGCAGCTCGCCTGGCTGGAATTGCTGTCGACAGAGCTGAAAACAAAGGGAATGAGATTGCCATAATTGTAGCTCTACCAACTAAGAGGTCCGTGGACATCATTGTGAAAGCTCCCAAGGTGAAGAGTAGTTTTTTTCTTGAAACTTTACATAATGTAATACGTTTACACATTTAAGTAACAACATTTAATATTTTCTAATTGTAATATTGTTTTCTCTTAATATTAGATCACCGCGTCAAAGACGGCTATGCCTCTTCCTGCTGCCGTGCCCATTGAGAGAGACGGAAGCATTCCAGCTCTCCAGAATTTGGACATTCAAGGCACCATTCAGAAACTGGACATCCGTGACAGAATCGCAAGTCTGGACATTCGTGCTGCTGTTCAGAAATTCGATGCTGACGCTGCCATGGAGAAAGCACACAATGCTTGGAAGAAACTGCAGAATGAATTTGAGAAGCTGCAGAATCAACTTGAGAAATATAAGGATGAATATCTCCAAAAACTGGACATTCGCGCCATCATGGAGCAAATTGAGAATTTCGATACTCGTGCCATCATTGAGAAAATTGAGAATTTCGACAGTCGTGCCCTCATTGACCAAGTTCGGAATTTGGATGTTCGTGCCCTCATTGAGAAAATCCAGAATTTGGATATTCGTGCCCTCATTGAGAAAATCCGGAATTTGGATATTCGTGCCCTGATTGAGAAAATTCCGGATTCGGAAATTCGTGCCATCATTGAAAAATGGCTGAATGATTTCAAGGCCCAGAACTGGGACATATGATTGCAAATAAATAAGTGAAATCAATAAATAAATTACAAGCATTCAAGAACAGAATCTTGTGTATTTATTGTAGCTTTTGATGATTGCAGCATAGTCTTCATTTTGCCAGTCATTTGATTTTTATTGGTTAGTCATCATCTTCAGCTTGTGCCGACAGTTAGAAAGTACAGTAATTTGATAAGATTCTTGTTATTTCTGAATAATAAGTGAATAATGAATAGTGAAATGCACGGACAGATACATACTACTGGGTGAAATTATGCCATTACAACATCAACACGGAGTTAGTTTCTAACAATTATTAAATCCATCAGAAAAAAGTTAAGTTCCAAAATGTCCAAAAAAATGTGGCAAATACAAATAATAGCCCTTATGCACCAAAGCTGGGTACTCTGGATCACCTTTACATACAAACTGTTCTGCACATGGATCATGAAACTTTTGTATGATGTGAAAAACAAGTGGAGATTTGAGGACAAATTATCAACTTCAGTGCATGAAATCAACCTACCAGTAACAAATTTACACATTATTCATATGAAGCATGCCCCTGATTCATGTAGTTGTTTCAGTAGGGTGCCAACAAAATGGCAGCATTCAGCAGCTCATGTTCGAAGTCTATGCTTGTAGGTGGAGTTTGAGGTTGAGCAATAAGTGCAAAATTAACATTTGGAGTTTGGGCTGCATAGTGCACACACTTCAGCTGGTTGTATATAAGGGGCTGTTTTCTCACGTGCTAATTTCAGAAGGATAGTGCATGTCAAGCATTCACCACAACCTTACACTCATCAGGAGGATACCCAGCTTTCTATAAACACCAGACAGAAATTGAATATAGACTAGGTTTTGTTTAATAAATAACATCTAAAAGAATGACCTGCCCAAACTATATTAGGTTTAATAACTCAAAT
This sequence comes from Piaractus mesopotamicus, assembly GCA_023558415.1. NCBI lineage: Eukaryota > Metazoa > Chordata > Actinopteri > Characiformes > Serrasalmidae > Piaractus > Piaractus mesopotamicus. Next base: position 1,733 of record JAILXH010034680.1, read on the forward strand.
ATACTTGAAGTGTGCATTGTGCAGCTGTATTATCTTCTAAAATAAAAGTATTGTATCGGACTTGGTATCAGCCAGTAGGGGTTAGCAGGGCAAAATGAACCTTTTTTTTTTTTTTTACTTAAGTCAACTTATAGCCAAGGAAATATGAGACAGGAAATAAAATAATGTATACAACACCAGTTCAGGATGTCTGACGTTATTTGAAACCTAAGCACTGTGCCTAACTCAAACAGACAACAGAATATGGGGTCCCAAAAAAGTGGTCTGAAAGGGTAAGTTGAGCCATCTGAGAAAACAGTTACTTACTTAATGTTTTAAAAAGATTTTAAAGTATAAATCTAAATATAATTATTAATAATAATAATAATAATAATAATCTCCTATTCTGCTGATTTTTATCGGTGCTCGTGAAGTAATTATTACATTCAGAAACTGAACATTTGTGGCAAAATTGAACATTCGTGCTGCTGTTCAGAATGTGGGCATTGGTGAGGCCAGGGATAGAGTGCTGAATCAAACTGAGAAATATCAGAATGATTATCTCCAGAAAAGGGATATTTACACAAGAAACACATTAAGAAACATGTAAGAAAACAATCTCTTTTGTGTGCTTATTTATTTAGTTACTTATTATTCGATCCAAGATGTGCTCTCAAAAAATTCCCTCTGTGAATTACAGTGTAACTTTAATTTTGAGGAATTTTTTTTTGTCAGTGGTCTTCGGATCAAAAGTTCTACAACTTTGTTACTTCAGTTTCAAATAAACTTGTGAGACTTTTTAAAGTTTTTCCCCACCGGCAGAAAAAAAGTGGCTTTTCATGCTTTATAAGAGTGGTGCTTCTCATGAGTGACACTGTGTGTTCTCGTTATCAGGTAGTGGACAGGGTCAGGGTAAGCCAGGGCTGGGGGAAATGGGGGTGCCAACCCCCAGATTTCGTGGTTGGTTATCTGCAACTGCTAACGACAATACAAAAGATCTGAACTATTCTTTCCACTTGCATTACCAATGAGAGAAATTGGCATCATGTCTCACGTGAACGGTTGGCTACACTGACCCCACGGCTTCCGGTGGTACTGCTCCGTTTCATCCACATCCGTAAGCTTTCAGAGAACGTGCACAAATATGGACGACGTGAACACAGAATATAAACAGAAGTCTCTGTCCATATCAGCATCCGTATTTAACGTTGAGCATAAATACGCCTTTATAGGAAACAGAATTTGTGATGGCAGTAAATGATGTTGGACACTTTTTCATTCAGGTTTGCTCATTACTGTGCAACAGGAGATTCCATTCCAAAAACACTATAAACATGATGCCACCAGTCCATTATAACTGCTGAGTTCGACTGCACCCATAAAAACAGCTTTACAGTTACAACTGTAACAGGTCTGAAGAGAGTGAGAGGTCTGTAGAGACGCTGCCACTCATTGTAGCTGGGCTCGCTAATCCTACACAGAGAAGTCGCACGTGAATCTTTAAACCATACAATGCAGGGCATTATGGGTATTCCCTGTCCGCTAGGGTACATCAATTGTACACTAGCTACTTAATGCAGTGCACTGTGGGCGGAACTCCAAAATAGTGCACTATGTAGTGAATAGGGCGCAGTTAATGTATTTTCATTAAAATGAGCCGAATAGCTTCCCTCGCTGGCCGCTTTGGGGGCACCTCACTGAACACACGCAGGTTGACCTGCAAAGAAGGAAAGTGTTTAGAGCTGTAGGCCATTTCTGAGCTCCAAAGCAGCCTACTATTGTTTTTTTTTTTAACTTAAAAAATCCGTAATGATGTCCCGCGTTTTTATACATCTGTTTGTTTTTCCTGCTCGGAGTGCATTTGAGTGTGAGTCTATAGGTGTGACACAACTGGTTACACACACATCAACAATCAGATTGGATGCCACTCAACTTGCTTACATAAAGTTCATCCAGAAGGAGTGCAGAGAGATCAGAGTGTGCATCAGCAGTGTAATGGGTATATTGCCGTCTCTTCACACACTATAGCACTTTATGACACATTCTGTTTGATGTAAAAGGCAAATTATCTTGCATGATGTCACTGTTCATGTCACTGCTTAAAATTTCAGCACCCCCAGCTTAAAACACCTTTCATGGGTCCCTGAGGTAGGCAGTAGGTTTCAGGAATGCTGAGCCTATAGAGACAGGGAAGTCCCGGGGGGTCTGGGACCCTTAATTAACTTCTCGAATGTCTCAAAATTCTGGAATCCCCGGTCCCTGCAAATAAATTACGATGACGTTATACTATTATTTAGCCTGCTTCACCCATGATCAGCAAGCGTCTGCCTTTGATATTCTTAAAAAGACCTATTATGCCTTTTTTTCAGTGTTCATAATTTTATTTTTATTATATGATTCAAAAACATATTAACTTTCTCATACTGTACATCTCAACTCACCCTCTGTCTGAAACACGCTGTTAGAGCTCTTGTGTCTTTAAGCCCCTCTCCCCCAACCTGCCCGATAAGCCTAGTGTACTCTGATTGGTCAGTGCACCCACTCTGTTCGGTTCCGTCAACCACTAGAGTGGTTCCGCCCCTACATGTTCCACCCCTGTCTTGCAGCGTGCAGACCCTTCTTTCCTGAGCAGCTGTAAGCACCACTGTGACTATTTTTCCAATGGCATCGGTTCTGCCGTTTCAGTTTGAGCCAGAGTCCGATCCTGAAAGTTAGGCCAGCGTCTTTTCTATATGCGTACAAAACTGAACAACCTCTTCCTCCTCCAGTAGTTGTTGTGTGTTGTGTGAGGGCAACAAGGACTGTGTTATGAGATCGAGTCATCTTGTAACAAAGGAAAAAGGCTGGAATTCCAACAAGGCGTTTCAGGAAGCTGAGGTTTCTGAGTTGGAGAGAGTTACTCCCTCTGGCGTGTACTTTGAGTTTTGAAACTTTGCAGAATGTTCACATACAAAAAGCTATATAACACACTAAAGGAAGGGAAAACCAGAAAAGCATACCAGGTCCCCTTTAACTGGTCTGCCTCAGGGTGGTGCTGTAGCAAATTGGTTCACTCAGTTGGTCCTTTGTAGCTTAGCAACTGTAACTATGCCCAGGATACCTCTGGAAAACTTTAAAATATACTGTAGCATATAAGCAAATTGCTAAACTAGAAAATAGCATTTCCAAAAGAAGAATTGTTAAACCAAACATTTTGTTGCCATTGAAGCTAGCAACAGTGTCTACAGTGAGTGAGTCAGCAGCCAGCCAACGCTGGAGTACCAACATGGGACCCCCTATATACCAGGTGGCGTTTTGCACACTAAGTAGTCAATTAGACATTTAAATTTAAGAATTTTGCAGTTTACATAACAAATTTCACTTTGTTTTAGGTTATTTCTCTCAAGTGCACTTCGTCAAGCAATCATACACTTTTCTTTGCAAGCAGTCGATTTTATTGTTCGAAATAAATGAATAATGCCATTACTTTCTTCCTTGGCCAGGAAGGGTGTAGTAAGACACAGGAGAGACTCTTCAACACAGTACAGCCAGACAGCAGACAGAAGAAAACCATAATGGACTTACTTTAGTTGCTCCCTCCTTAACTGACAGCACAAGAATAACGACTTTTTGTTGTCATTAAATTAACATTAACACCTTTTTGACATAAGGATACAATGTCTTCCTACACTGCTTAAAAAATACTGAGGCTGGCTTTATATGCTGAAACTTTCATGCAACTAGTTGCGTGTTGCATTATGCATGTAACACAATTTTTGTGCAACACCTGATGAGTAAATCCAATCCTCTTGAGAGTTGTCTGAAATCAGAGGCTCTCCTTTTCAACTGTCTGAAAAACTATCTTCCATTTTAATTTCTTGTCCACTGACCAGATGACACGTTACTGGCATATTGATTGGATTTCACGAAACGTTTCACTAAGTTGAGACGCTTGCAACTATTGCGGCTGAGTTTCAAGCATGTATGTTTCACCATGTAAAGCCAGCCTAGCATAGCTTCTCAAAGCTTAGCTGCCTAAAGTATAGTATGTTATCTGCTCACTGTCCTCTCAGGACATTTGATTGACTTCATTGATCCAAATGGCATAATATTTATTCAAGACATTTTTCCAAATAAAACTACACCACCATGACACTCTGTAGAAACAACAGCAATGTAATGTTGTGTTCAGGGTCTACCAGGCATTTTAACAGGTAGATTCTGAAATAACAGAGAGACTACAAAAGTAGTGGCTTGTTGTCGAAATCAGAAGTTTGCGTTGTTTCCGGAAACGTTTCAGATTTTTGAAGAAACTACAAGATTCATTCTGTAACATCTGAATAAAGATACTATTAAACTACTCTAGCAGTTACTCTCCTCTATGTATCTGAATAATAAAGAAGAATGCACAAATGATGAAAAAACTAATGCATTCAACATTTATCTGAATATAATTAATTACTTAAATTCTCAAATCTGCAAATCTGCAATAGCTTGGCTCTTCATGTCTACAGACGCAAAACAAGCAAAACAAATGGACTTTGCAGAACAAGAAAAAAATGCATGGTTGCAGAAAATTTGAGGTCAGCAGAGCCTCACAAGTACTAAATGTGGGATAACCTCCACGTTGACTTCAAATGCCACTAAAAAGACAATTACAGTATTTTACTATAGCTTGAAAACCACTGTGAATCCCTCTACCTAGTACTACAGCTATAAACTGTAAATATGTTACAAACTATATTAAGACAGGAAATATGGAAGAAATTATCAAGAAATTAAGAGAGCACATTGGGTAGTACGGAGTACTGAACCATTCGGCGCTGAACTACTTCAAACATCTGTCTCGCACTCTTTTTCGAAGGTGTAATTACACAGTTCCTTTTACATTTGGCATTAACATATCCACAATATACTAAGCATAATCACTAAAATTACAAAAACGTTAAGGCTACATCATGCAACGCACGCATTAGAATTAGCATTAGGCTTAGAATGTGATCCAATCTAGAGCCATTTAAACATTCCACTTGTGTCCTATGAATACAACACAATTTGTCTTAATGATAAAAACAGAATCATAATGATAAAAAAGTTATTGGCAGTGGGTGTTTCTTTTTGCAACTTTCTTCATGAAACATAACCCTTACAGTTTCTAATGATTACAACTCAAGATCCATAAAGATGAAGCATTATCCAGACTGTAAACCACACCACTGCATGTGATAATCATGTTTGTAAAATAAGCTGTATTGGCTTGGAAGTTGTACATGACATTAAATTAGCTCTCCGGCCCCCTTTAGTGCAAAATGTGCTCTGCAGTGGGGTCCCATCGCACCAAACTCTTTCCCTGATCTGTTGGGGAGGCTGCTAAAGTGGAGTTTTGGGACCTGATGGGTGTTTCTGTTCTTGAACAGAATCTGTAAGTAAAAAAGTATAGAATTACCTTATTATTTTATTATACTGTTCATCAAAAACTGAAAAAAACACCGCTTACATTCTGATAAGCTATTCTGTGTCTTCATTTTCATCTGGTCGGTAAACGTCATGTTCAAAAACTGATGTTTTAGCCAGGTTGCACGGTCTTCCTCAAACATCTTCCTCTGCAAAAGAAAAAGCATTGTTTATCGTATGCAGAGTTAAATCAGAAGATCAGTATTAGATTATCATAGAGTTATTTGATTCCAGTAGACTCTCAAATGAATCAGAAGACGTGTTTACAGCAGGGGTCATCGTTTATGGTTGTGGTGATCCAGTGCAGTTTAGTGATTTTCGACTCCTTTTAGACTCCTGATTCATCTCATCACACTGTACAAGTTACAGCAAAACAGTAATCTACTGTATTCCTTAAATGCAGCCGATTGCTGTAAAAATGGTGCACTCTAGGAGACACAGGTCAAGCTTCTTATCAAAGAAGTAAACGTGTTGGATTTTACAGTAATTAGCTGTGATTTGCAAAGCATATATTAAAAGTGGACAGTGATTTGTGTAGTCTTCTGCAGTCCAACTGCCATCTCTGAATAGCATAAGTGTCTGTGATGTTCATTAGAATTAAAATACAGTACTATGCTGTTGAGGAATTTAGCATGATCGTTCTCTTAACTTCTGTAACAGTATGTATGTTTGCATGCAATAAAGAATTGTATTGAATTAATTGCATTTGCATCAATTTACCAGACATTTTAGCTATTGTTACAGCCCCTCCATCTGGTACAATTAACCCCCGCCTATGGAGACAGTTGTAATTTTGCATTCACCCAACTTTTGGTTATATTATTACTAATTGCTAGTTGGTAGAAACAAACTTCAGGTTTTCATTTGAAGCAGTTTCATTTGAAGGTTTTCATTTGAATGCGTAGGTTGCTTGTATGAAAATACATAATCTTATTTAGCAAAAAACACATTATATTTTATATATATACACCAGTCTCCCTTACTGTAAATAAGTCGATATAGTACTGTACTGTGCTATCACACCAGACTATGCTGGACTGCAGTCTGCCTAGACTAGAGCCAATGAACTACCATCCCTCCACCCAAAATTGATCAGAAATGCATGACAATTACACTCAAGTAATAATGTGACACGACTAATAACCTCATGGCCCAGTCTAATGGCTGCCTCTGTGAAACTCCTCCTCTCCATTTCAAAGTTCTTTCTCTGCTCATCAAAAGTTCTCCACTCCTCTTTCAGGCGCTCCTTCTCTTCTAACATGTAGCAGTCATTCAGGACAGCTGCAGTCTCCTCATCGCACGGAGTGTTGAGTTGTTGCTATTGATTAGAGATACAAGACACACGTGTATAAGCAATGGAGATATTGAAAAGAAAGAAAGAATGGCATGACCATGTGATTATGCACCTATTTACCTGCAAAAGCTGCTGCTGCGTCCGAATGAAGTCCCTGCACTGCTGGATCTCCATCTTGAGTCTCTCCATTTCTTCCTGATGGAGCTGTTTAGAAATCATCTCCTCACTGACCTCCTTTCCCAGCTGCACCATAGACGCTGGAATACAAACAACTGAATTGAAAATGTCTTCCTTCAGCTTGTGTACTTTCACACCAGAGGTTTAGAGGGTTACTAATTTAAGAGGTTTAGAGGGTTACTAATTTAGACTACATAAGACTACACAGTAGACTACATAATACACAGTACATAATTACATATTTGATTACATAGTGAGTTAGGCATAAAGTACCTTTACATTTACTTTTGATTTACATTCTTACATTCTGTATCAACAGCTTTAAGTCTGCTTTGTTTCAATGTCAAGAACTGACAAAAACATGGCAGAATTTTAAAGGATGTTTTTTTTTTTTTCCACACAACAAGAGTGCATGCACAGCAATAACTTTTCACCAATTTCAGCCACTATAAAATATCTCTACTTCTACTTACACACAAATGTGGTATCGATTGAATTTCAGTTCAGAATTTCAGTTTCCACTTTTTCAAGTTGTCAGACCCTCAGTTGTAAATGGGTTTATACTTCATCAATGAATATACTCAGTGATCCATGCAAGCAGCATATCAGTCCACTCACAGCACAGTGTTTTCTAGATTTAGCATTGACACAGAATTCAATTGTGTGTATGTGTATGAAGTATTTTACAGTGGCTTCAAACACGGTTCAGCCTATCAGATTTTAGAACCAGAGATAGTTTTATGAATATACATAATATTTATTATTATGTTTTTCCAATATTCAGACAGGGTAATTCAACTCTCTCATCCTACACTCTTAAAAAAAAGATGGTTCTTCAAAGGTTCTTTAATAAAGACAATGGTTTTGTACAGAACCATGAATACTCAAAGCTATAACCATTTGCATGCTTAAAAGGTTCTCTGCAGGGTGAATGGGTTCTTCAAACTAATGGAAAATGTGTTGTATACAGTTCTATACAGAATCTTTTTGAAAAGAGTTCTATAAAGCTCCAAGGATTCAAAGGTCCAAAAGGTTCTTCTATTGTTACAAGCTTGACATTGTCACAACAGAAGCACACTTTTCAAATAGGTTCTATATAGAAACAATTACAACACATTTTCCATCAATCTGAAGAACCATTTCACTATGCAAAGAACGCTTTAAGCATGCAAATGGTTCGAGTGTTCATGGGTCTATATAGAACCACTGACTTTAACAGCACTCTTGAAGAACATCTTTTTTATCCCCCCGCAATTCTAATTCTCTGCTGCCCCATGAAGTTATGTGGTTTTCCTGCACAGCCCACTGCATCAGCTCATTAAGGGCTTGTTAACCGAGTGATGAAGTGAATCAGGTAAAAGTTAAAGCAGTGATATCATCAAAGTGCAGTACACCTGGCCCCCTCACCAAATAAAACTTTAAACTCTCAGTGTACCTTTATTGTCTAGGTTCTCTACATGGTTTTTGAGCTTCCTCCACTGCTGGCGAATGCTGTTGGTGAGCTTTTCCCGAGCATGTTCACATGATATCTCTGAAGTCTCCTCATCATCAGAAGGTATTTGCTATTTAAAACATTACAGAATGAACCACTGAACTCTTTGTCATGCAATACTGTGCGTGCCAAGAACAAATACGATGAATTTACTCATTAACCTGAATTTGATATTTGATTAAATTTGGTGTCCTTCATCACTACTGTTTTTATCATGAAACACTGACCTGATCTGTGAAATCAGTGGATTTCTCTTCTTTTTGGCTATGTCTTTTTGGACTTAAAATGCCCACCATTTCCCGCTTCATTTGCTGGAGAACTTTCTTCAGCTCTGCATTCTCCAACATCAGCTCCTTCTGATGTTTATCAAACTCATTCAGAAGAGTCTTATACATTTCACTTTCGTGTCTGTTTGAGAAAGCAAATCAGATATTACTCAAATAAGATGCCAGCAAACACCACAAGCAGTGCTGCAGTAGGATTTCGGCTTACCTTCCTTCAGTTTTACCAGTTTTCCATTGACTTCTCCTCCCATCAGACCTCCCAACGTAATTCAAAACTTCCATCCCTGACAGAGGACATACACATGCATACAAAAAAAGCTTCTTAAATGTTTAAGGCAATCAAATAAAATATCTACCACCCTCCAGAGTTTAGGTCCAACCTTAATCTAATGCACCTGATCAGCTTTCAGAGGCATCTGAATATTAGAGCCAGGTGTGTTGGATGTACAGGGTGGCAGATTTCCAGGACCAGGAGTGAGCACCCCTGGTTTAGGATCTGGGGCTTTCTTGTGTGGTGAGAGTGTGGTACTGCAATCAAAACAAATTATAATAGACCTCTGAGGCTGTGCAGTTGGCATTATGCCCATATAAGGAACTCCAGGTTTAATCAGGTTTTCTCTATGAGAAAAAAAATGAACGATGTGTCTTGTGATAAACAGAAATGTTACAAACCCAACGCATTTTGTCCTATGTATATTCACCCCCCAAGTGTCACTGGATCCTCTGAATTATGAGATCGTTTAGCAGTTGAAATACGAATAATGCCACATACTTGCTGCAAGCACGGTAGCACATCGAACTGACATTGCATGAAAGGAAATTTACTATTAAACTGCAAACACTATTACATAACAACACTAAGTACCCCAACTGTTGGCTTGCATGTGCCAATATAGAATTCTGGCTCTTTAATGACCATGAAAGTCAGAGGATCGGGAAACATTCAGAGGAAACATGTCTGTTTCAAGTTCAGAACATTTTTGTTCACCACAGGGCATGGGCTGCCAGATTGCTTCTATGGCTTCCAGCCAAAACATGTTAAAAA